>JAWNNC010000232.1:0-222186 GCA_035043275.1 Drosophila tanythrix | reverse complement strand
AAACAAAGTGCAGCAATCATTTATTCAGCACTTGTTAATGCATTATAATCCAATTGTCATTAAGATTATATTGTTTTAGATATTATTGAAAGTCATTATTATTGAATCAACAATTTTATACGGTTATCATTATTCATGAAGCACACGTAATTCTATTTTCCATCGTCTTGACTCAAATTCATCAATTTGTCACTCCGCAACATTAACATAACCAGCTGTTATTGTAAATTACTTTGTCAGCTGTTATTGTAATAACCTACCAGCACATCCAGGGCTGCAGTGACAAAAAGAAAATATTTTTTTATGCGAGACTCACCATTCCGACTTCGCCAGTCACGATCATTATCGCGTAAGTAAACAAAAAAAAAACACCGGTACAATACAAGTCTTATATCCGAGTGTTCAGGTTCCACACACTCCGACAAAATATATACAGGAAAAACTTCCTCTTCTTGAATTCATTCTCTGAGTATCAGAAAGACCGTATATGAACTCAGCAGAACTAGAATCGAACAATCATGATAGCAGTTATCCGTTCCTCCGCAACGTGATTACCAGTAGGTTTCGCCTCATTTTCGTGTGGCTCCAACAGACCAACACCAAGGTCGTCGGCCTCAACGTCCAAAACTGCGAACCAGCCGCCTACTGTCGACATAAGCCTGTCAAGCAAAAACAGCCGTATTCCAAGGTAGTCCGACAGGGCACACGCGCTCACAGTAAGCACTGATCATAAGCTCGAGCAGATATGGCGTTAAGCGACTTTATCGCTATTTCCGACCGAACTCAGCACATTGATTTATTTACTTGTTTCAACGTCAACCAGAGATCAGTCGACGCCAAAATTACAAAAACTTCATAAACTGAATTTTGGATTACAATTAAAAATAACATTAAAATTATGTATAAATTTAAAATAATAATAATTTAAATGAAATTAAAAAATTTAAATGAATTAAAATGAATTCTGGGGGTATTTAAATGCAAAATGGTCCAACATTTGTTGCATGGATTGGGGAAAACCCAGAAAAAACCCAATCAGACCAAAGATAATTAGTAAGAGTTAGTTATCCACCACCTGTGCATGCGTAAAGGTTATTCCCGAGATAGGACATATAAAATTGAGTTTTTAATTATAGAAATAGAGGATTCTGAATTGATTACATGGTATAATTTGTTATAATCATTACAGAGTACTCGGAACGGTTCATGCAAGTAATAATTAGTAGTACAGCGATTAAGGGAAAGTGGGAAGAAATAACGAGAAGGTCTAATGGGAACAGAAAAATTTATTTGGCTCTTCAACGCTGCTGAATCAATTTCGCCTTTAAGTAATTTAACTACAAACATAACTCCTAGCATAACAAGACGGTTAATTAGGGAGGGAAGGTTAATAAGAAGCAGCCTATTGGTGTATGGAGGTAGTACACCCCAGTCAAACCGACGAAGAGCGAAAAGTAAGAAGCCTTCTGTACAGATTCCAATCTACTTTGATGAATATGATATTGTGGAGACCACACAAAGATCTATATTCAGAATTGGACGTACAAGGGAAGTGAAAAGTATCTTGGTTGTATAAGGGTCATCAAATTCCTTAGACCAACGCTTTATAAAACCAAGAACTTGAAAAGCTTTGTTGACAGTGAATTTAATATGGTTATCGAATTTTAGTCTGTGATCAAGGAGTAAACCTAAATCATTTACTTCATTCAGTCTATCAAGTGGCACCCCATCGAGCGTGTAATTAACAACATGTGGAGAGATACGATAAAATGACATGACCTTACACTTAGAGCAGTTCAAGTTGAGCAGATTCATTTTACACCACGACAAAAAGGAAAATAAGTCCGCCTGCAATAAGCAATGAGAGGTCATATCATTATACGCCAGGCATAACTTGACGTCATCAGCATACATTAGTATGTTAGAATGCAATACTACAGAAGGAAGGTCATTAATAAATAGGTTAAAAAGCACTGGACCAAGGTGACTACCCTGGGGTACACCAGAGGTGACTTGGATAGGTTTAGAGAGCACAGTTTTAAATAAAATTTTTGAGTTCTGTTACTCAGATACTCCGAAATCCAGGTCAGAAGGTTAGTAGGAAATCCTATAAGGTTTAATTTGTGAAGAAGGAGACAATGGTTAACAGAATCAAAGGCCTTACTGAAGTCTGTATAAACGACATCAGTTTGCATTTTATTCTGAAATCCCTTGATCACAAGGGAAGTAAATTCAAGAATGTTAGTGGTAGTAGACCTACATTTCATAAAACCATGCTGGAATGGTGAAATAATAGATCTACATAAGTGTTGCAGTTGAGTCGTTAATATTTTCTCAAATGCCTTAGGTATTGCGGACAATTTGGATATACCCCTATAGTTTTTTATATCAGACTTTGGGCCATTTTTATGGAGAGGAATAATAAAGGATTCCTTCCAAATAGCGGGAAAACAACAAGTTTCAACAGACAAGGTAAATAATTTAAGTAAAGGTTTGGAAATAGATTCAGAACAGTACTTAAGTACACATCCCGGAACACCATCAGGACCAGGCGAATACCCAGGCTTGATTGTGTGTAGGTCGGCAAGAAGTGACTCTAAAGTGATCACAGGACCAAAAATGCAATTAGCTCTTTGAACAGGGTAAGGATATGGTACATTTGGTGAGAAGTTAGTAGAGGAATAGGTGGATTGAAAATACTCAGCAAACAGATCGGCTGCTTCCTGATCATCTTTTGCTTTCGTATCTTCATAGAAAACGAAGTTAGGTAACGAAGACGATTTGCGTTTCATATTCACAAAGTTATAGAACTGCTTAGGATCCTGTGCAAATTGCAGCCTACAACGAAGCAGGTAATTTTGATAACAACGTGAGTTATAAGTAATAAAAGTTGCTTTAGCAACTAAATAGCGAGAGTAATCAAAAGGATTACTTGATCTCTTAAACTTCTTATAGTACCTTGACTTCACATTTTTCAACCTATCTAATTCCCGCGAAAACCAGGGAGGCCTATTAGCTTTCCCAGGATTCGAACGGGGAACACAAGCATCCAAATGCGAGTCAATCGTAGAATAAAATATTGACACTGCATTATCCAGATTGGTGCAAGAGTAAAGTTCTGCCCAATCAGTGTCAAATCAGATACATAGGTTAAGTCTAATAAGACGGTTATTACGGAAGTTTCGAATATGGTTAACTTGAGATAGTAGACAACTCGATGAAACTCATCAATAAATTCATTTGAACTAAGTTGGCAGCTCAATACATTCAGGTGGAGCGGACCATAAGGATCTTCGGGATTAGATTAAGTGGATCACAGCGCGAGACAAAACTACAAATAGGATCTGCTATCCGAAAGTCAAGTTGACGGAAATGTACTGGTTAGCGGATAGATGATTTAGATATATTGAAACATCTGATTGAGGTGGAATATATGAACAAGTGATAAACAATGAAAAAGTATTAAACTGAATTTTAATACTTACAAATTCAATGTCTAAAGCAAAAGGAGGTAAGAAATAATCTGATGCAAGATCAGAATCAACAGCAATCAGACAACCACCACCCAAGCGTGATACTCGATCACATCTATATGGGGAGAATTTATTGGAAAATAAAGAATGATTTGAGATATCAGGCTTTAACCAAGTTTCGAGTAAAAACTAATATATCAAATTCAAATGAAAGACTGTCAACGTAAAGCTTAGAAAGTTTAGTATTAAGACCTCTAACATTCTGGTATGCTAGAGAAAGAGAGGATTTTAGTTTTTTGTTTTTTAGTTTTTTGGTGCTTCATTAGAAGACGAAGCACCAGAAGGATTCTGAGGTAAGCTAATAGGATGCCGAGTACGTTTTTTGTTTGTAAACTCCTTTATAAGTAAGCCCTTCGGCCAGAAATTATGCACAGTCAAATCGTGTCAAATTCTTTGACATGTCATGCACACAGATATCTCAGGGGCCAGACGCAATATGAAAATTTGCTTCTTAGGTACAACCACCTTAAGAGTCCTAGGAGCACTGCTAGCAAGAGGTGGCGGAATAGAAACGGGCATAGTGGCTTGTGACTCAATTGAGTCACCACCGTTGGTTGTAGGTGGTACAGGTGAATTAAAGTGCATCAACTGCTGACCATTATCAACAGTGGGAGTCAGCGGTGCATGGGTCAACAACAGAGCTGGGGCCAATAAACCTGAGTTCCTGAGGCATAGCAGGCTCGGCCGATCGCTTCCGCTCAAGAGACTCATTCAACAATTTTACGTTATTGAATTGAGTCTCCATAGCATCAAAATCAGCGCTGAGCCTACTAAAAGCTAGACGGAGACTGTGGAAGCCCCGTCTAGTTTGCCTCATAAATCCCTGAATATCAGACTCCGTCTCGCGGCATCGTTCACACACACCACTTTACTCCCGATTTACCGCCGATCACATCCCTAATCCGTTGCGTGAAACCGGCACATTTAACGTGTACCACGTTTTCACACAACCAACAACAGATGAAGTCGGCCTTTGGGTCGGACAGGCACTTGCAACTTTTTAAATAACACGCAGACATAATTGATTCATAAATTAATATGCCCGAAATTATGAGAAAACTTTACAAATATTCGGCGCAGCACAGAGAAAATAAGAAAACAAACAGTGCACAACAGATGAGAATAGGTACAACAACACCAAGCTTTGGCGCTGTAAGAATATTAACGGAAATAGACGAAACTTTAAGCCACTGAAACAACAACGCGTGCAAGCACAGTTATAGAGCACACGAAAATAGAGAGAGCGAGAGTTATAAAGCGTCGAGAGAGCGCACGAAAGTAGAGAGAGCGAGAGTAATAAAGCGCACACAAAAATCGCTATAACAACTACAATGCAAAGCGATCAAGCATGCAATGAGAGACAACGAAACAAAAAGCAAAAACGAAACACAAAACACAAGCTGTTAACCCGCGCTCACAATGTTTACAAGAATAACACTTTTATGTTTTGTAGCAAAATTACTAACTAGAAAACCGAAATGAACAAAGCAATTACATAAAAATTAAATAGAACCAAAGCACTGATATATTTTATATTAAACAAATAAAATGTGCGAGTTAAAACTTAATAACAATCTCAAAACAGACACAGCACCGCAAAAACACAACCGATCACAGCAAAGGCTAAGATGTTTAGGTACACTAATAACTCTAGGAATTATTACTTCATTTTTCTTTCGACCGAAAGTCTTGTTTATTGCTTTTTTAGCGATATTTATCGCAGATTGAATATCATATGGCTTCTCCTTCTTCAATACTCTGGTAGCCACTCTTACTGCATGCATAAATTTTTTCTTTTTCTCACATGGTTTTTTATTTCCTTTTTGTTTGAGTCCCATACCAAATTTTTTCTTGGCTTTCATTATATTGCTTACAAAATAAGCAGCTGCTCTTTCTCCAAGAGTACTATCAGAGGCCTTTACACGCTCCCACGCTCTCTCAGCCAAAATTGAATCAGCTATATGACGATTTCCCAAATCTTTATCTTTATATGCTATATCGTGTTCCCTACAAGCAGCATCTAAGGGATTTATTCCCTTCTCGCCTCTTTCCAAACGATTTTCTAGCTTTGTTCCTGGACCACAAAACTGATAACCTGGTATATGTAGCTCAATTGGGAGTGAGTTGATTATTTTATCAATAAGACCTCTACCTCGATAGAGCTTTGTTCTGCTACTAGTTGTTTTATAAAAGCGCATTACCATTTTAATAGATGTTTATTCTTCAAAGTCTTATAAGAGAGTAATGATCTGTTGAGAAAACAATATCAGATATGAGATTAATAAAACAAAAAACGAACATAGAAGTGAGGAATATCGATTTTAAAAACGGGGAAAACAAACAAGTTAGACATAGCAGATTATTACCCAATTCAATTAGAGCCTTAATTGTTGGACCTTCAAATTGTGGGAAAACGAATGTAATGATTAGTTTGATTGAAAGTCCGAATGGACTAAAGTTTGAAAATATTTATTTATATTCAAAGTCTTTACAACAACCGAAATATGAATATTTGAAAACACTCGTGAGCCCAATAAAAGGAATGGGATATTTTACATTCTCAGAAAATGAAAGTGTTCTAGCACCAAGTAAAGCTAAAAAGAACTCTATAATGATTTTTGATGATGTAGCATGTGAAAAACAAAATAATATTCGTGCATACTTCTGCATGGGACGACATAATAATATTGATGCGTTTTATTTATGTCAAACGTATTAACGCATCACTAATCATCTTATTCGTGATAATGCAAACCTAATAATAATTTTCAAACAAGATGAACTAAATATTGTAACGGAGTGTTTTGCTTCTGCCGGCCTAAAACTCAGTCGAGCTGTGGGTCCGTGCAACAAATTTATATTTGGTTGCGTTTGCGACAATTTATAACACGTAGTTTATATATATATTGGAAAATGGTTTCTTTATTAGTTTCTTGGCTCGTACAGATTTATTTATGTACTGCGGCGGTACAATGAAGCCCTTGGTCAGCTTCGAAGAGTGCACCTGTTCGCAAGAGTTTTGCTCCAGGCGCCTCGCGCACCAGCTAGGTAAATTCGTGGTTCGCCTGCCCGACAGCGACACCGTACGGCACTCTGGTTATCCACCAGGATTCGCTCGCACACGCGCTGTCTAAACACAGGCTTTCACTCACTTATTTTCACATAGTGGGCACGGCTTTGCCTGTCACTACGCTCAAGCGTGGCAAGGATTACACCTCTCACCCGATTTCAGGACTCCAATGTCCTGCGTGTTCTTCGGCGTGGTGTTGATCCTTCGGCGTGGTGTTGGTCCTTCGGCGTGGTGTGGTCCTTCGGTGCTGCTATGTGTCGTCCTGTTTGACACACGTCGTTCTCGCGTTTGCACTATTGATTTTGCACTTCTGTATTTGTTTGGGCAGAGTTTCTGCTTATTATCACTTTTGGTTCCGACGGACTTGACTTTTAACCTCTGATTGATTTTTTGAATGACTTCTTACTGACTGACTGACTTCTCGATGTGTGTTGCGACGCCCTTTTTATAGGCCTGCGTCGCAGCCTTTTGTCGCGACTGTACCAAAGATCACGTGATCGCCTTGGTGGCGTGATCTTTGGTAGATTTTCCACTACCTTTTTGCTGGCGGCAGCACATGTCTGCCGTTAGTGCGAGTATGGATGGCGATATTGCACTCGCCAAACTCCTAACACTATAACGGCACATGTCCTAATAATGGCTGACAACCTGCGCACGAAAGAGAGAGCGAAAAAGAGCGAATTCGCCGCAACTGCAATCAGGTTCGGATTTCGGTCTGATGTGCAGTTACTGTGAGGGGCGCATAAATGTATATTTACATACATTCAATTGCCAACGCTATATGGCTCCTCACAATATGAAACATGTATACCACTATCATGTAGGCGTAGATATGAAATTTGATGAATTTAAGAACATTTGTCAATTTTGTTGTAAGGAAAATTATGGTTTCTTACTAATAAGTAAAGATGATCCTCTAGAAAATGGACGCTATAGACGAGGATTCGCTGATTTTATTAGAATCTGAGATATAATATAGGAAATTCTAATTGTTATTTCACTTGAAAATAATCGATTGAAATGACAACAACTCTTACTTTAACGGGCACCAGCTCAATTTTAATGGCAAATTATTGAGCAAATGGAGGAAAAAGAATCAGATAAATTGAATCATATTCTCATCGAAAGTAACAACAATACGCTTCAAGTATTAATTTCAACTAAGGAACAACCTATATATTTTAATAAAGAGAATACAATTGGTCAATTATTTGGGTTTAATAAAAAGATATTAAACCCGAATTCAATACACATCTCAGACCAGCCTGTGGATATTTTAAAAGTAAAAAATTGTAATATTGTAAGCGGATCGTATGTTAATGCAGAATCAAGCCATGTATTGCATGAGTTTGCTATTAAATGAGTGAGAAGCCCCACAATCTCATTTATTTCCCAGTGAACACTAGAGAGATACACTCATTAATAATACGGATTGTCGATCAGGACGGTCATTTAGTTAATTTACGTAATGAAAGTGTTACACTTCGTTTACATTTAAGACATCAAATATGATAATTTACAATAAAAACGTGTGTTATCCCCCATCATCAAACACTTTGAGTTATACTGCTGAAGAAAGAAGATCGTTAAGAACAATACTCACAAACGAGAACAAATTGTTTTTAAAGTCATTGGGCCTAAAAATAAGAGAATAATGAGTAATTTGTTAACTGTTCGAGAGAAACCCTATTCGGATGAGAGTATAACCAAAAAAGAATATCATAGCTACTCTCGCTATCTCCAATCATTTAAGAGTAATGATGAAGTTAAAATCACAATCCAAAATCAGGACTTATATGTGTTACCGAGCGAGAGTTTTATTAATATTGAGGGCTTGATTTCTTTTGCTAACAACACGCCTACTGTAGGTGGTAAACTTAAAAACAATTACATGAGCTATCTTTTTGATGACGTTCGATATGAGTTAAATGGAATTGAAATTGATCGAACTACGTTTGTTGACACTTCATCAACCTTAAAAAACTATATTTCCTTGAATAAGCCTGAAAGTCGTATGATTGAGAATTCTGGTTGGTTTAATGGAAACGAAAAACAACGGGCGAATGACGGATATTTTAATTTCTCTATTCCTCTTCAAAACCTGCTTGGATTTTGTGAAGACTATGTTTAGGTTCATTTTAAATTAATAAATAATTAAATCATATGCTGTTTGTGCATACGCTGCAGATATTGCTTATGATGTCATTTCTAGCACTCTGATAGCTGAATGCATTTTTACGTACGCTGCAGATATCAAACTAGGTCACTGCACGCGGAAATATATTGCGATCGCGGCACTTTATGGAAAGTGCCGCATAAGGTTTTTGTTTTTGTACTTAGACTTCAAAACTGCTGCATAATGTATTTTTATGTTTAAGAACGATGTATAAAGAAAGGCCTGCTCCTCAGAGCAGTCAGTTCGAATCTAATCATCAACTCCGCGAGTGTGACTTTATCCTACACTTCTACCATCGCACTTACTGTGCGCACTCTCCTCACTCTCCGTAGTCCAACTAGTTACAAGTGCTAGTTGCGACGCCTTTGAGCAGTCAGTTTATGTGCTGACTGCCTCCTTTAAAAACACACAATCCATTCAGTAGTCAGTTTACGTGCTGACTGCTAGACACACAAACAGACTATAACAAAGCTTATTAATTGTAAACATGAACTAATTCTACTCATAACTAAAAATATGGATGAAGTATATCATACTAAAATTGATAGTACTGAGTATAAATTAAATATAACTAATATTACATGGAAAGTACCACATATTACTCTCAGTAATGAGAAGAAATTACTAATGTTAAACATAACAATCCAACACTAGCAGATGGTACTCATCACGTATGGAATGTCAAGCTTGCAGCCAATAGAGAACGGCCTCGTTTTGCTATAATAGCTACTAGATAATAAATAGATTCAAAATCAATTGCGAAACTTGAAAGTGTACTTGAACTTTGAGATGTATCCCTATGATGATATGAATATAAATTTCAATCGCGATCGAATTGCAAGTTTGTATGATATGTATGCAAATTTTCAAGCAAGTTACTATTTGAAGCAGACTCAACCATTGTTATCACCTAAAGAATTCAAAGAAAAAGCACCAATTTTTGTTATAGATCTAACACAACAGAATGAGACTGTACAAACTGGTCCGATTGATATTAGAGTTTCCATCGAGTTGGCTAGTGCCAGAGTTAGGAACACTAAAGTATATTGTCTACTTATGCATGGTCGGTTAGTTGAATATTCACCATTAACGGGATTAGTTCAGCGCATCGTTTAAGTAAATTTGATGGAGAATCAAGTAGTTGTCGACATTCAAGGATTTTATGGAAATAACTATTTCATATTAAAAGAAATTGAACTAGTTTTTAGGAATGGATATTACCAAGACGTTCATTATCTTATAAAACCACCATATGATTTTCTCAGATTAACTAAGAAGGCCCGTAAAACGGCAATATGGTTAACTAGAAATCAACACAATCTCTGTTGGAATGATGGATCTGATAGCTTTTTAAAAGTCAGAAATTATCTTCGTGAGCTTGCTAATGATATGTGTTCAAGTATGAACATGAGAGATGCTGATAGCTGACTAAATGCAGCGTTCTCAAGATTAGGCACTTGAGGCGAGTATTCATGGGGTCAAGTTAATTTTAGACTTCAAGAGGGCATGGGACAAATATTGCAGTCGCTGCAAAGATGGAGTGAGACAGCGGTCGTCTTACAAACGGCCGCACTCGATAAGAAACCAATGCGGTCGTCTTACAAACGGCCGCACTCGATAAGAGACCAATGCGGTCGCCTTACAAACGGCTGCATAATGTATTTCTATATATGTATTTAGATTTAAGAATTGCTTATAAATAAAGGGCCGAAACTAATCGTCGACTCCGCGCGTTTTGATTCACCCTATACGTGTCTCAAACATTGGTCCTTCGAGCCGGATACAGAATTCAAATCGTTGAATCTGTATATATATAGTTCTATTTGTAGAATTGTTTATTGAAACGTAGTCTGTATAAGTGAATTCGCGTCAGTTTCAGAGTTCGAACCGTCGAATCTGAAAGTATTTTGAACTTTAGAAAAAAGTAACGCGTGTTCAGTGACTATTGAAAAAAAAAATAGTAAAAATTATGTCAGAAAAGCAAATCGAGCTACTGAAGGCTCAATCAAAACTCAAGGATGAGTTAGTGAAACTGGTCACTCAAGGTGCAAGCCTGCACTTATTTGAGAAGTTGATAGCCGAGTTTAAGTTAAATAACTCGATGCTATTGAAAATCGGATGTGCCGGCAACGAATATTTTAATAAAAAATATTCGATACAAACATGGCTTATTTTAAATCATACAAAGATAAGGTGACTCAAGCAGAACTAATGGAGAGAATGAATGAACCCATAACGGAATTGTTAACGACGCAAAAAAACTAATGATGGAATTTCGGAAGCAGTGATTAAGTATTCCAAAGAGGAGATTGGTCAAACGGTTCGTTCAGTGAGTCCTACGCAAGTCCTTCTGGGGGAATTAGAAAAATATGAGTGCCAGCTACGAGAGGCAATGGACATTGCCGAAAGACGCTTAGAGAATCCGATAGAAGGTCAGCTATGGAATAGCAAATACTTGTTAAGGATTCGTATGAGGCCCGTGCAAAATATTCTATCAGCAATCGATAGGGATTACGAGTCATGGGTGTTCAATCATGATAACATGGAAGAACTTTCGACGAAATTTGCAACTTTGTTATATTGAATCGATACGGAAATATTGAGTATATCGAATGCATCGAAACAGGAATATCTCATGAGAGAAGCTCCAAAGGTGGATATAGCCCAGTTCAACGGTGATGCTAAGGAATGGCCAAACTTTTTTGGCCTATTCACCGAAGTTATACATAATCGAGTAGATATCAGCGACACAATAAAGCTGAATCGCTTAAGATCTTGCCTAAAAGGAGATGCGTCTACGATGGTAAGCCACCTATTGATGGGCTCAGCAGCGAACTACAAGGAGGCTTGGAATCTGGTTTGTAAGCGGTACGAAAATAATAGAAAAATTTTCGCTGAACGGCTGAACACTCTATTGGAATTGGAACCGTTAAGGTGCGATTCAGAGGAAAGAATCCTCAAGTTCTTAAATACAGCAACAGAGAGTATCTATATAATAAAAGAAAAATCAAAGATTGGCGATGCAGCAGATGTAATCTGTGCCCAAATCCTTCTTCGACGTTTTTCTACGGAGGCTTTGCAGCAGTACGAGCAATACATCAAGTCAAAAAACAGAGAGATCCAATCCCTGGACGACGTACGGGAGTTCATCAATCAATTGTATAATGCAGTGGATTCCTTACAAAGAAACGTGGTTAAGGAGACGACGCAACGCCAACAGAGATCGTGCCGCTTTTGTTCAATAAGCGGGCACGACATAAACTGATGTCAAAAATTTAAAGCAGCACAGTTAAGCAAACGAAAGGAGTTTGTGAAAGTGCACCATCTATGTTTCCGTTGCCTGGGCACTCATACTTTGGCGGAGCGCAGGAAGGAATGGAGATGCCAAAAGCATAACAAGCACCACAATACCTTGTTACATGAAGACACAAAGAAAGAGAGTGTCAACTGTGTTAAACAGAATAAATGGCAGGGAACACTATTGGCCACAGCAATTATCAATGTGAGAAATGCCAGTGGAAGTTATGAGCAACTACGAGCACTGATGGATGGAGGATCTCAACGAAACCTGATATCAGAAGAGGCAGCGCAGCTTCTACGAACTGAAGAGAAGCAAGGAGGCCGTGGAAATACAAGGGATATTTTCACAAAGCCTGGACGTGGATAAAAAACAGTGTATTACTTGAAATCAAACCTCGTTTTTCAAGTAAATTCAATATGAAGACCAAGGCGCTAGTACTTCCCAAATTGCAGAGAGCACTCCCAGCAAGAGTATTGATATGGATATTGATACAGATTGGAAGAATTGGCAGATCCAAATTTTAACATGCCTAGTAGAATAGACATGATCATTGGTGTGGATCTATTTCCGTTAATAATGATGGGTCAAGTTAAAACAATTAATGGAGACTTGGGCAAAAAACGCGACTCGGATGGATAGTTTCATGAAATATTGACAGAGCACCGCCAAAGAAAATTCTGACCGCGACCACAACTGGAGAAAAAATTTAAAAAGAACCAAATGCTCTACCAGGAATACAAGAATTTCATGAAAGAGTACCTGCAGCTCGGGCATATGGTGCCAGTAAACACAGCAGGCAAAGGCAAATACTATCTGCCGCACCAGGCGGTGATAAAGCAAGACAGTCTAACCATAAAATTAAGGGTTGTTTTTGATGCATCAGCAAAAGCCACATGTGGTCGTAGCCTGAACGACGCAATGTCAATCGGTCCCAAAATTCAAAGGGACATTTTTGACATTATATCCAGCTGGCGCAATGTGGCGTCAAATTAAAATAACGCCAATGTGAATCAGGAGTATAAATACATACGTTTGGAGAGAAAATCCAAAGGACCTGTACTGCAAAGATGATGAAAAGTTAACGCACATTATAAAAAAGGATTTCTACATGGATGATTTAATGACTGGAGCCAACACGATAGAAGACTGCACTGCGATCCAACAAAAGATAAGAGCTGTCTTGAAGAAAGGAGGAATGCATCTACGCAAATGGGTCTCCAACAATCAGAAGATAATTGCATCCATAACAAACACAAATAAGTCGGAAAAAATCGCAATAACAAAGGACGAGTCAATAAAAACATTGGGATTGCTTTGGGACCCAGCCAGAGACGATTTTACGTTCAGCGTAAAAGTACCGCACTTGGGTCATATTTCAAAGCGTTCGGTGCTTTCTCAACTAGCAAGGATATTTGACCCATTAGGATGGCTAACTCCGGTAACATTACAAGGAAAATGTTTCATGCAGGAACTATGGAAAATATCCCTCAAGTGGGACGCAGAACTGGAAAAGGGCTTGGCAGACATTTGGCGCAACTTTGCAAATGAACTGCCAGCCTTAACAAGTATACGGATTCCGCGGTGGATTGGAAGCAAGGGTCTCTACAGCCATTGAGCTTCATGGATTTTGTGACGCCTCTGAGAAAGCATATGCTGCCGTAGTATACGCAAAAATAGGTAGCCAAGTCACCTTGCTTGCATCAAGAAGCAAGGTAAATCCATTAAAAAACAAGAAAACCATCCCCAAGTTAGAGCTATGTGCAGCTCAACTTCTGGCAAAACTATTGTTTCGAATCTCATCCACCATGAACTGCCGAGGTCAAATCAACGCATGGAGCGACTCGCAAATTACAATTGCATGGATCACAAATAAGCGCAGTAAGGACAAATTTGTGAAAACCAGGGTGGATGACATTACGAGCCATCTACCATCAGTAAAATGGAACTACGTGAAGTCAGAAGAGAATCCAGCAGACGTCGCTTCAAGAGGAATCACACCAAAAAAGCTGGAACATCATTCGACATGGTGGCATGGGCCACAGTGGCTAACTCAGCCAGCCAGTGAGTGGCCAGTACAAAAAGAAGAGGAGATCCTGATAGTGGCAGCAACGTTGAATGAAGACGGTCCACTGACAAAATTGCTGTTTAAATATTCGAGTTTGTCGAAATTGGAAGGCGTAATCGTTAATATTTTACGATTTATAGCAAAGCTTCGGGCAAAAATCACGCAAACATCGTCCACAGACATCAACCTTTGGAGTAAGGCAAAATCAACAATTATAAAGCTTCAGCAGCAACTAGACTTCGGAAAAGAGATTCACCAACTGCAGAACAAAAAACGATTGGAGGCTAAAAACAAACTACTACCACTTTGCACCGCGGGGTGACGATGGTCCACTGGAGCCCCTGGTCAGCTTTGAAGCGTGCACCTGTTCGCGAGAGTTTCGCTTCAGACACTTCACGCACCAGTTGGGTAATTTAGTGGCTCGCCTGCCCGACAGTGACACCGTACGGCGCTCTGGTTATTCACCAGAATTCGCTCGTACCCGCGCTGCCTAATCACAGGTTTCGCACACTTGTTTTTACCCAGGCACGGTTTGCCTGTCGCTACGCTCAAGCGTGGCAAGGATTGCGCTTCTCACCCAAATTCAGGACTCCAATGTCCTGTGTCCTTCGGCGGGTTGCTGGGCCGTGGTGCGGTGTTGGTCCTTCGATGACTTTTGATTCGTGACTCTCTGTTTAGATTTTAATGCTTGACTCAGTTTGAGTTTCGGCAGCGTCTCACTTTTAATTTCTTGTTGGGCAGCGTTTCTGCTTATGTTTCTGATTTTCTACTGAACTTAATTTTCGGCAGCGTCTCACTTTTACATTTGGACCTACCCGTTTCTGGACGATGAAGGAATTCTGAGAGTTGGAGGTCGACTCCAAAACTCCGCCTTACCATTCGGAATAAAACATCCCATCATCATAGGAAAATCCCATTTGGCTTGGCTACTGATCGATAAGGCCCACAAAATGACCCTACACGGAGGAATCAAGTTAATGAAAAACTTCATACAACGGGAATACTGGATATTTGGTTGTCGCAACCTGATAAGAAAACATTTCCGAGCATGTGTCACATGCGTTCGATACAGACAGGAGTCAATCAACCAAATCATGGGAAACCTACCCACTTATAGAGTGATCGGAGAGTTTCCATTTTATGCTACGGGCATAGATTATGCGGGACCATTCCAAATTAGATGTTCGAAAGGACGAGGGCAAAAAGCTTATAAGGGATACGTCTGCATCTTCATTTGTATGGCTACAAAAGCAATCCATTTGGAGCTGGTCAGCGACATGACCACGGATAAATTTCTGGAAACTCTACATCGATTTTTTGCAAGACGGGGCAAAAGCAAACACCTGTACTCCGATAATGGAACAAATTTCGTTGGAGCAGCAAGAAAACTAAATGTCGATTTAGAAGCTGCTATTTTGAGCAATACAAAAGTAGCACCAATTTTGCAAAAAGATGGCATAACCTGGCATTTTATTCCCCCGGGGAGCCCCCACATGGGTGGATTGTGGGAAGCTGGCGTGAAATCCATGAAATACCATTTAAAGCGTATACTTGGAAACAATAGCTGCACCTATGAGGAGTTCTCTACGCTGCTATGTCGTATAGAGGCAGTGCTGAACTCACGGCCTTTAATCTCAATGGGAAATGAGAACGAGACGGACGATGTACTCACCGCTGGACATTTCCTAGTGGGCAGGCCACTTATAAGCGCACCAGAAAATATGGACGTGCATGGGCAGATAGGATCGCTAGACAGATGGAGATACATTCAGCGGATGACTGCAGAATTTTGGAAAAAATGGAAAGAAGACTACTTGGTGTCGCTGCAAAAAAGAACAAAATGGCGAAGCGACAAAGAAAACCTTAAGGAGGGTCAAGTGGTACTGATCAAACAGGAAGATACACATCCAGGAAAATGGCCAATGGGAAAAATCATAAAAACCGCCAAAGGAGAAGACAATAAAGCCAGAGTTGTCATAATTAAAACAAGTAACGGCGAGATAAAACGGTCAATTAATAAAATTTGTCCGTTACCAACACAAGAGGAAGAGCAAAAGACTCTACGAAGAAGCACACGGAGTAACATGACTGCAGCAACGATGTTAAGCCTACTAATGATGTTCCACGTGACAACTGGGGTCATTATTTCCAATCAAAATAGCTCAAAAATACATATAAGGGAGCTAGAAAACGAATCAGCAATATTTCTGGAAAAGATTGGAAAAGTGGAAGTGGCATCTTCAAGCTGGGACTTCCTATTCTACTTCAATTTGGAAGCCTACTGGGATGTATTGCGGCAAGCTCCCGCAATATTGGAAAAAGCTGAAGGAATGTGTCCAAAGTTCCAGGATTTTGATCAACAGTGCATTGCAATGACAGCAAGAATCAGGCGGCAATTGGATAGAATAGAGGAAAACAATAACCTAATAATGGAACCTTCGCATCAAAGAAAGAAGCGCGATTGTGAGACTATTTATGTATGTCCCAACGGATGGTTTGACATCTCAGAAAAGGTTATATCAATGGTTAACATGAAGACATTAAGGAAAAACCAAGAAAATTTGAGAAGTTATGTGGAGAATCAGACTTCGATTATCAACGCAACCGTCAACTTAGTAAAAACAACGACGGACAGTGTCAACGAAAACTTCATCGAGATGACTAAAAAATTGAACGATATGACTAAATTGATCAATGTTCAATATCTAGCATACCGAGAGGCAATTAAATTCTTGCTACTCATGCACCAACTGAAAGACCAGATCGACGAGGCGGAGGCAATTCAAGAAAAAATAATTGATTTATTCATGGACTTAAATCAGGGAAAATTGAATCCTATACTCATCAAGCCTTCTCAAATGTTAAAGGAGATGAATAAAGTGCAGGATGTTATGCCACGCAACCACATATTACCTGGGAAAACTGCTGGACATAAACTGCAAGCAGCATATAAATTTCTCGCAGCGTACGGAATATTCAAAGATGAGATGATCTTAATTAAGGCGAAAATTCCACTATACCTGAATCAGGAGTCAGCCATCTTCAAGATAATTCCGATACCATTCATCTCCAATAATCAGAAAATGATTCCAGTGGTAGCAGCGAATTATATGTTATACAACACGGCGCTAAACACCTTCCACTTAATGTCCGACTCAGATTTGAACAAGTGCCGTTGGGAGGACGAGGAAACAAGAGTCTGCCAAGGAAACTGGGCATGGAAAGATGCAGAAGAAAACTTCTGTGAAACAGCACCAATGAAGCCCCATTCAAAAATGTCGTGTTCAATGATTGAATACAAAGAAAAATCATTTTGGATGGAACTGAGTGTCCACAATCGCTGGTTGTTTAAGACATTTACAAATACATCGGGTCAAATCCAATGCAGTGACTCACATCATCAGTTAGTCAAATTGCCGAGTGTGGGCATCCTGGACCTAAATGAAGGGTGCTCATTAAGACTGAAAGGCGTGACTCTACAGGCCCCTCAGAGTGTACACACATCGCTTAGAGGGAATTACTCGACGCATTTTATAAAGCAAGCAGACGACGATCAACCCTTCGAGTTAACACCCATTGTATCGCTGACGATTAACAACACCAAGGAGCTTGCGAAACTACAAGAGAAAATGCAATACCTCAACGACCACAAAGTGCATTTAGGCGACTTGCATTTCTTCACTGCAAGTGGTCACATGTCACTTATTTTAGTAATAGTTGTTATAATAGGTCTTATCATTTATATAAGGATAAGATGTTTACAGAACAGAGAATTGCTTAAGATTACGTTTACGGTCGTCTTACAAACGGCCGCATTGCGGTCCCTTACCAACGGCTGCATAATGTATTTCTATATATGTATTTAGATTTAAGAATTGCTTATAAATAAAGGGACTGCTCGTTAGATAAATAAATTGTTTAGAGCACAATGGTTTGATATTTTCCTATGTATTCTACAATTTGTAAAAAAGTTTTGAAAGTGACTTAAACTTTGATAAAGTTCTAAATCAATTATTCTTGTAGTTAAATATTTAGTTAAAAACTCTTTCTCAGCTCTACCTCGTACAATAAGTGAAGCGAAACTATTTAATGGACTTAATATATCACCAAGGCTTAAATAAGAAATGTCTCCTTCACTCCAATCCAATGCATCAACATACTGTTTAGTTATTTTTATATGTTTTTCTAGTTATTTCATCCAGCTCTTTTATGTCATAAGGAGGATTGAAGTGTAAAAATTCGGTATAGTTCATTCTGCTTGTATAAAGGCCAATTCTTTTATAAAAATTTGTCTCTCATTTCCAAATATATACTGGAAGTCAAGAAGAACACACGAGCTTCTGTCTATCTTAATCATTTCGTGTTTAATGTATAAAATGTACTGTGAATCATGAGCTAGACTCTTCGCCTTAAATAACGTCACAATCCAATTAGTTTGAGTCAACTTTTCAATCAATATGCACACACTTCAGCTAAGAAAATCTAGAAATTCGAGAAAAATACAAAATCATGAAATCATTTTTGAATTGTCTATTTTGTTAATCTAAAATTAAAATTAAAGTGTGGCTTTTCAACAACGAGACGATTTACACCAATGGTTTGAATGCAGCAACATAAGCGCAATTTCATTGGATTTGGAAAAGAGGAATGGCTTCAATTATTAACATTTAAGGAATATATCCAGTTAAGGCTTGAGCAGTTTGAGTTCTTGATGCCTGATACATTAATGGATAATCCCAAGATTGAAAGCATAAAGTGTCATTTTAAAATTAGAAAATCAGATAAGCAGTGCATATTAATTTTAAATCAATATGGTAATAAAATTGAATTTGATAGTGAGTCATGGAGAGCCTTCATAAGATTGGGGATATTCTTAACATCATTCTTATGTTGGAACACGTTGCTGAAAAATCAAATTTGTAATATATATAATAATTATATTATCCCTAAATGTTCAAAGATGGGAAAATACGATGTACAACTTTTAGATTTAGATGCATCTTATGGACATGAAGCAGAAATTGACCTAACTCGTTTATGTTTTGAAATTTCAAGAAAGATGGGAAAAGAAATAAAAAAAATGTAAACCGGTATAGACAAGTATTACAAAAGAAAGTGACACAAGTATAGACTCTTTAAAAATAAAGTAAAATAATTCTTTAGTTGCATTTCGGCTTTTGAAGAATAAACAACATTATGGGTCTAATTACGAATTTTGGATTTAAAACAAATGTGAGGAAAATTTATGATTTCCTCAAGGAGTTTGAGGATGTGCTTTTTCCTGAGCACGCTAAACTGTTGGAGGAATACCGAGAATATTTCTTAGAGTATGAAAACTATCGTCTTATTAAATCAAAATATGGAAAGCACTTGACAGTGTGCTCATGGTCCTCGAATGATGCAACAGAAGGAGTTGATACATGTGCTTGTCACTACTTTGTATCATATAAAAACTGTATCGTCTTATATTTCAATACACTGACCTAGAAAAGAGGTTCAACAAAATGGATATTAATAATAATAATACATTTTATATATATATTTTAATATATATCTTTAAAATTAAATTGTAACATGTGCCGCTGATATGTGCCGTCGTTATCCGTTTGTCTGTCGAGCTTGGTATGGACCTCCGCATCTCGGTTCAAGCTTTGCTGCGAATCCCTCAGCCGCAATGTAATCTCACCCACACCTTATCGCCGATTTTGGGACTCCATTGCCTGCGACGAGGGTTGCAGTGTCTTGCTTGGTCCTGAGAGGCCTTCTCCAAGCTTGGCCGGACAATTTCGAAAATTTCTTTCAATTTATTTTCATTGTCGGTCGGTGTTTGGACTACTTGGCCTGTGCCGATTGCCACTTCGTCGAACAACGCCTTTGGTAGCCTCGGCTCCCGACCTTGTGTGATGAAGGCGGCGCTGTACCCTGTAGTACTTGAGACGCAGGTGGTGACTGCCAATGTCAGCTCGGGTAACGCCTTATCCCAGAGTCTTTAGTTGTCCTTCGTAAGTTGTGCGATTATCGTCTTTACGGTGTGATTTGCTCGTTCAGTAGGGTTTTCTTGCGGCGTGTAGGGCGCAGTAAATTAACACCCATATCCTCCAGGAACTTTTTGAACGCTGGTAAATTGTGTGCCTTGTCGGTTATCAACACATTGGGCACCCCGAATCGTGCGAAAATCCTCTCCTGAAGGCCTTTTGCAGTGCTGCTGTTGTAGCGCTTCTAAGTGGCACCATTTCTATCCACTTCGAAAAGCGGTCTATGAAGACCAACAACATCGTGTTTCCATGGGTGGACACCAGTAATGGTCCCACGAAGTCCGCACATACCGTGCTCCATGGATCTTTAGGTATCTGGGTGAGCATGTGTCCTGCCGCGGCCAAATGAGTTGGCTAATATTGTTGACATATTTCGCATTGTTGAACATATGCTCTTACGTCCCTATATAAGCCAGGCCAATAGCAGCGCGCTGCTACTCGTGCTATTGTCTTCCTGCTCCCCGTATGGCCTGCGGTAGCGGTGTTGTGGTTCTCGCTTAGAACCTGTGTACGTTTGTCCGTTGGCACACACAATTTCCAGGCAGCCACATCCTACGTTCCAGCTCGATGAGGTATGTGCCTGTATAAGTTTCCAGATTCCTCCATATAATCTGGAAACTTTCTGGGATTTTCGTTATGGCCGTTCGCATCCTTTGGATCCAGTGGCAGTTTTTATTTGCTTGGTCCATTGTGTCCCCCACAGTTGAGACTCTCAGACATGTCTCCTTCAGAGGTTGTCGGGAAAGGGCATCTGCAACAACATTCAGGTTCCCTTTCCTGTATTTGATGTCGAAATCAAATTGTTGCAGCTCCAGTGCCCATCGCGCAATCCTGCCTGAGGGGCTTTCGATGGAATTGAGCCACTTCAGTGCCATGTGATCCGTGACGACGGTGAAGTGGTATCCTTCCAAGTAAGGTCGCAGCTGCCTTATGCCCCAGATTATTGCAAGGCACTCCTTTTGGGTCGCAGAGTAGTTGCGCTCCGCACCATTTAAAGATCTGCTTGCATACGATATGAAACGTTCACCCTCCTCTGAGTTTTGGGTCAATATCGCTCCCAAGGCATAATTGCTAGCATTCGTCTGCAAGCAAAATGGCCTTGAGAAATCTGGGCATGCCAACACAGGTGATTGTGTCAGCTTTGACTTCACATTTTCGAAGGCTTCCTGATGCTCTCCGGTCCATTCCCATTTCGTGCCTTTTTTCAGTAGTGCGTTTAGCGGATGTACAGTAGTGGCGAAATCTGGTACAAAACGCCGGTACCAGGATGCCACTCCCAATTATTGCCGTAGTTCTTTGACGTTTCCAGGGGGCCTGAGTTCGGCGATAGCAGCTACTTTCTCGGGGTCAGTGCGGATTCCATCTTCCGTGACGTGGTGACCGAGGTATTTCAACTCTTGGTTGAAGAGTCGCACTTTTCCACGATCTCAGCCTTCGGAACACTTCTCTTAAATTGTCCATGTGTGCCTCGCGTGTTTTCCCGATCACTATGATGTCGTCCTCTCTCAGCTGGTCCAGGATATGGTGTACTCTTGGCAGAGGGTATGCGTCTTTTACGGACTTGGCGTTCAATTGCCTAAGTTCCCCGTTTTATCCCTCACCATCACTATTGGTGCGCTGTGTGGGCTTTTTGATGGCTCGAAGCATCCCTTGGCCAGCTGTTCATCAACTTGTTTGTTGATTTCGGCCTGCATCTTGGGATTTCTAGGGAAGTATCGCTGTTTTATGGGCCGATCATCACATATGACAATGCGATGCTCAGTTGTGGGTGATGTTCCCTTTATGTCCTCAAATGCGGCTAATTCTTGTTGCAAAAATACATCGATTTCTGCGTCCGGATCTGCTGGTGGTATGACTGTCTTTGCTACGGACAGCTCTGTTCCTGATGTTCTCGGTTTCCAGGTATCCTTATTGTCAATCCGGCGCACTCTAAAACCGTGCCCATGCCCAAAAGAAAATCCCATCGGAGAACTAAGTCGTCTATTACTCCTTGGAGTATTAGTAGAGCAATATCCATATTGATATTCACCTCGACTTGTTCTCGGACTCCGTTGTTTCGGCCATCTGCAATGCGGACTCTCCGTTCGGTTGCGCATCGTGGGCCCTCCTGTGAGTGTCCCTCCTGGCCACAGAATCTTCAGGCCATCGCTGGATTATGTATATGCGTTTGAATATTATCGCTTCTCGTCCTTGGGGCGGGCCTAGGTCTCGTGTCGGCTTCGGTTTTCTCGTGGTACGTTTGGCCGTGTGTTCCTCCACTATTCGCTATTGCCATGAATCGTGGCCTGTTTTGTCTTGGCGCCGTTTTGTCTTGGCGCATCTGTGGTGTGTTGTACCTCGGCTGTTCCATGCGTCTCTGTTGCGGCTCTATTTGCATTCGCTGTGGAGTGTTGTAACTCGGGTACTCCACGCGTCTCTGTTGTGGCTCTATTTGCATTCGCTGTGGAGGGTTATCACCCGGCTACTCCACGCGTCTCTGTTGCGGCTCTATTTGCATTCGCTGTGGAGTGTCATAACTCGTCTGCTCCTTGCGTCTCTGTTGCGACTCTATTTGCATTCGCTGTAGAGTGTTATCATGCGGCTGCTCCATGCGTCTCTGTTGCGGCTCTATTTACATTCGCTGTGGAGTGTTGTAACTCGGGTACTCCACGCGTCTCTGTTGTGGCTCTATTTGCATTCGCTGTGGAGTGATATAACTCGGCTGCTCGATGCGGTTCTGCAGTCTCAGATTTTTCCAATCCGCCTCTAGCTCCTCAAACGTGGCTGCCAAATGCATCAATTCTGCCAAGTTGATGAATTGACCTGGCCTGGCGTACGCTCGTAGGTCTGTGAGGCTGTTCTTATAAATTTTCCTCAGCTGCTTGTCCGCCGAATATTGCAGTGGTCGCATTAGTGTCTGCATCTCCATCATATATATCTTGAATGGCTCGTTTATAGCCTGACGTCTTCGCGAAAGTTCGTCCTTTAAGTTTTCGAAGTAATCTCTAGGCAGGAAGTACTCTTGAAAACTCTGGATGAATGTTGCCCATGTCGTCCAATCGCTGGAGTAGTTCAGGCATGGCCCTGGGAACCAGATTTAAGTTGACGCTATACGCATCGGCTGACTACTCGACTTGCTTCACAAAAATTCTTGTCCGCTTTCCCTCGCCGGTGAACCTCTGGCATGAATTACCGCCAATTCTTGTATCCTTGTGCTGTGTGGAAGTCTGGATTCGTGAGTGTCCACCCACTCTCCGAATTGTCGACGCATCGTATCCAGTGTTCCGCTAAGCTCCACCTGAAATTCTGCTCCGTACCTCAGCACTTCCTCCTTTTTAGGTTATAAATATATATGATGTTTAATATATATAATATATATATGTTATTAACTATCGCAACCACCAAAGTTGGGCGCCAGTTTGTTTGCCGGGCTAAAACTCAGCCGAGCTGTGTGTTCGTGCAACAAATTTGTATGTGATTGCGATGTGACAATTAATAACACGTTTATTTCATATTTATAACTAATAATGGTTTTATTTAGTTTCCACTATTTTAGTTGTACAATAGCACTTCTTGTCTGTCACTGTACACTTTGCTAGGATTTTAACAGCAGTTCACTGAATCCCTGGGTCAGCTCTGAAAAGTGCTCCTGTTCGTAAGAGTCTGCTCCAGGCACTCCGCGCACCAGTTATGCGAGTTTACGACTTCCGCCTGCCCGACAGCGTCACCATACGGCGCTCCGGTTATGCACCAGGATTCGCTCGTATATGCGCTGTCTAAACGCAAGTTTAGACACACTCGTTTCGCTCGGTTTTGCGGATTTCGCCTGTTGCCGCAATTCAAACGTGGATTTACTTTTCTCACCAACTTTAAGGACCTCAATGTCCTGTGTGTCCTTGGTCGCGTCGCAATCCTACCGACGCTCCTTATTTGGTGTATCGTCCTGTTTGACACACACTTGTATTATTCGCACTTTATACTTTTCTTCACTTAATGTTTGTGTTGTTGCCATTTTTGTGTTTTCCGCTGCACTCGGTTGACTTCTTTGTGCTGTATGGAAACTTTACGCCAGGTTCTGCACAACCATGACTTCAATGCCCGAGTACCACGGAAAAGTCCTTTATAAGGGCATCAAATAAAGGGACTAGGATGACGGTCGCCAAAACCCACTTGGACAAGGATCTGGAGTTCTGGAACACAGTCATATTTGAAGATGAGTCCAAATTCATCATTTTTGGCTCGGACGGACGGAATTATGTGTCCAAGTGGGTTTTGGCGACCGTCATCCTAGACTTATGGCAGGCATTTTTGGAGTCGATAGCTTGGGATTTGCCTTTATTTTCCTGATGACCCTCCGATCATCCTCTTCGGTGAAAATCGGGTTTGTGCCATTCTGTCCTTGCCCTCAATCCGATTTGCGTCGACGAAGCGCCGAATGATGTTATACGTGGTTGAGTTCCACAGATTGAACATTTCAGCTATTTGGCGATGTGAATATCCGTTCTTGTGGTGTTCCAGGATGAGTTTCCGTTGTTCAATGGATTTCCGTTTGTCCATAGTCCTTGTGGGCTTATTGAACTCGGGATGCAGGATATAACTAAACTGACTACGAAGTATTGATCTATTTATTCCGAAAATACTCAACTTTAGGTAAAAATCCGGGTTCTATGGCTCCCAGGTGTCCACAATGTACCTGATCCAAATACGCGGTCCCCTAAAAATAGGCTACATTTTTACATAATCCTACCTAGCAGGTGGGGAAACCTCAGTTTATGAGGGTCATCCATTCATATTGGTGGGTAATAAATGTACCTACCATCGGTCTTTGGAATTTTTGAAAAATAATGTATAATTACTTTATGGCAGGCAATTACGTTTTTTCTTTGACAATGTTGAAAATAAGCTGACGCACACTGTATATATTTCTTTGCCAAGGCTATATGGCTCCTCACAATACCTATCGCTATCATATCGTATGCATAATACATTTGGTATTTTATTTTGAAGAAAGAATACTACATTAAGATTTGAACAGTTGGCGCATGCGGTCACACCGCAAGTCACAATAAATTCCAAAAAATCGTCACTCAAAAGCAGAAGTTAGAAAAAAGAGCCAGAAGCAGATAAAAGTGCAAATTTTTTCTTTTTGCACAAAAGCGCAACAACAACAGTAGCCACAGCGACAACAGCAACAACAATAACATAAAATTTCCAGAAACGGTTTCGATGAAAATCCATTTGGCGAGCCCAATCTGGATAATCCATTTGGGGTAATTCTGACAACTAGAAATTTCTGATGCTGATGAAAACCCCACACACCCAACCAGTCGAATATATATTTGTGTGTGTGTGTGTAGGTGCTACGACGATGTCACGTAAGCACATATGGATGTTTGTGTGTGTGTGTACGTGTGCCGCCTACGATTTGATTAACGTGGGGTTTAAAACATTTTCTTCAACATTTTCCATTAATTTTTTTGTGTATTTTTTCTGTCGTTCTGCTTAGTGCTCAGGATCCCGCCATACAGCAGGCGACTCGAATGTCGACAAATGTCTCGCTACAATCCGATCGCGCCGAAGAGTCCAGTCATTGCGATTCGCAGGCGGGTAGCTACAACAACTTGACAAGAGCGGCACAATCAGGAGTTGGAGGTGCCATTGCTGGGGAGCAGCAAAACAATACCCCGAGTAGCAGCGCTCTACTATTGGCCAGGCTTATATAGAGACATAGATGACATATTCCACAGTTCACATTTGGAATAAAATTGCAACGACCGCCGAAAGCGTTATGCTTACCGATGACATAAAAAAAGCAACAATGCTCGCACTAATGAGTGCAGCGACCGCCAAAAATGTTTTGCTCGTCGCTTAGACGGAAATGGGCAACAATAACGCTTGCACTGTTGAGAGGGCGGCGGAGAGGCGTTGGAGAGTCGCGCAGGATGTGCCACCACAATCGTCGCCGTTGGATAGTGAAAGACTTCCACTGCAGAAGAAAGGGGGAGTGTGATGAGCCGTATAGCCTATATATAAAATATACATTTATGCTACATGCGCCCCTCACAGTAACTGTATATCAGACCGAAATCCGGCCCTGATTGCAGTTGCGGCGAATTCGCTCTCTTTCGCCCTCTCTCTTTCGTACGCAGTTTGTCAGCCAAGGAAGGAGTCTCCGAAGGAGAAGTGTAAATCCTTGCCATGCTTGAGATGTGGTAACATGCGAAATCCGCAAAAATCAAGCAAAGCAAGACTTGCGTTGTACGAGCGAATCCTAGCGATATAACCGGCGTGCCGGAGTTATTATTCCTCTCCATAAAAATGGCCCAAAGTCTGATATAAAAAACTACAGGGGTATTTCCAATTTGTCCGCAAAACCTAAGGCATTTGAGAAAATATTAACGACTCAACTGCAACACTTGTGTAGTTCTATTATTTCACCATTCCAGCATGGTTTTGTGAAATGTAGGTCTGTACCACTAACAATCTTGAATTTACTTCTGTGATCAAAGATTTCAGAATAAAATGCAAACTGATGTCGTTTATACAGAATTCAGAATTTTGATTCCGTTAACTATTGTCTCCTTCTTCACAAACTAAACCTTATAGAATTTCCTACTAACCTTCTGACCTGGATTTCGGAGTATCTGAGTAACAGAACTCAAAAAATTGTATTTAAATCAGTACTTTCTAAAACTATCCTAGTCACCTCTGGTGTACCCCAGGGTAGTCACCTGGGTCCAGTGCTTTTTAACCTATTCATTAATGACCTTCCTTCTGTAGTATTGCATTCTAACTTACTAATATATGCTGATGATATGACCTCTCATTGCTTATTGTAGGCGGTTTATTTTCCTTTTCCTTTCCTGATTTAGGTTTACTTCTTGATCACAGGTTAAAATTCGATAACCATATTAAATTCACTGTCAACAAAGTTTTTCAAGTTCTTGGTTTTATAAAGCGATGGTCTAAGCAATTTTATGACTCTTATATGACCAAGATACTTTTCACTTCTCTTGTAAGTCCAATTCTGGAACATGGATCTTGTGTGTGGTCTCCACAATATCATATTCATCAAAGTAGATTGAAATCTGTATAGAAGAGTTTCTTACTTTCTCTCTTCGTCAGTTTGACTGGGGTGCACTTCCTCCTTACACCAATAGCCTGCTTCTTATTAACCTTCCCTCCCTAACTAACCGACGCTAGGTGTCATGTTTGTAGTTAAATTACTTAAAGGTGAAATCGATTGAGCAGCGTTGATGAGCCAAATAAATTGTTCTGTAATTAAAAACTCTATTTTAAATGTCCTATCTCGGGAACAACTTTTTCGCATGCACAGGTGCTGGTTAACTAATTCTTAATTCTTAGGTCTAATTGGGTTTTTACTGGGTTTTCCCCAATTCATGCAACAAATGTTGGACCATTTTGCATTTAAGTACCCCAGAAATCATATAAATATTTCTTATTTTGAAATTTATTCATAATTTTAATTTTATTTTAAATTAAATTAAATTAAATTTCTAATTTTTTGTAATTTTTGCGTCGACTGATCTTTTTTGAATGTTTACTAAAAATTACATTTGTTTATTAAATCCACACATTTGAATTAACTTGGGTTTTTGTTTTGTTGTTGTTGTATTTAACGCAATCAATGCATACTTGTTGATGTTGTTGTTGTAGTTGTAGTTGTTGTTGCTCGTGTTAAACAGTAAAAACTTAAACTTTTACATAACCTTGGCCTCGGCGCTGTCATCCAGAGGCTTGCTGGGTGGGGGAATTTTGTACTCCGTTTCTGGGGTCTCATAGATCTTCTCCTCCGTGGGCTCGACGACGGACATTGGTCGGGCAGCGGCTTATTGGAGGCCAATCTTGTTCTTGGGATCAAGGGCAACATAATCTTGACCTTAATTCCGTACACCCTGGCGCGCAGCAGGACGTGACGTGTGGCCGTCTCGACATAGTCGTTGCATGGATCACCCGAGTGAATCACTAAGTCCATCGACGAACTTCCGCCAGAGACAACGACCTCACAGCCCTTGGCGCCCGACTCCATGATGAAGCGCAGCACACCATAACAGGCACGGCGCACAGCCAGACCTCCGGTTAGCTTGTAGCGCACCGACTCCGCCTGAGCAATGGCGCAAAGACCACGAGTGGCGACCTTCTCAGCGCACAGCTCGATGCGGCCAGTCTCGAAGTTGAAACGTCTCTGCACCATGGCGGTCAGTTCACGGATGCGACGGCCCTTCTCGCCCAGCACTTGTTGCGTCTTGGTGGCCATGATGATTATCTCAGTGCGCGAGGGAGTGACACGCACCTCAACACCGGAGTAGCCATCCTCGGCAAGCTCGCGAGTGAGGAACTCGTTCAACTCCGCCTTGAAGATACCGTCAGAGACGAACTTACGTTTCTTCGAAATGTTTAGGTTCATGTTCATTTCATACGACTCGCACGGAACGTGGTCAAAAAATAAATAAATAAATAAATAAATATAAATTAGTTTGACCAATCAACAATGTTATATCTGCCATTGCATCCATTCTGCAATCGGTCGAAAGATAAATTTCAAGTTCTGGGATGGAAATCCAAATACCATAAATTTAGCAATTGCCAAATTTGGAATACATCATGTAAGCAGTTTAGTACGATTATTTTTATCAATCAGATTCGATTTATCTTCAGCCAGACTTTGAGAGTAGGCTTTGAGAGAAAATTCATCAGGTAAACAGCAGCACAGTTACAAGCACACATACAGAGAGTTCGCAAAGGGACAAACAGAGAACACTGAAAACATTTGAGAAAAAATCTCAATCTATGTACAAATTTTTTTATTTATGTCACAAATATTAGGACAGATGCACTTGACGACGCCGTGTGTTACACGAGCAGTACGCTCACTACATCCGGATTGCTATGACATACTGCGAAGAAACGTGCCACTGCAGATAAAGCAACAGCTGAACAGATCAATGAATGAGCATAAGGATAAGCATCCGCAACGTATGAGCATTTGTGCGAAGCAGTTGCGCGAGAGTCTGATGCAGCAGCGACCCGGTTTTATTGGCAACTCAAAAAAGAGAAGAGCATTGCCGCCGGGCACAGTGCCGCCCAGTGCTAACCGCATACCCTCAGTTCCTGTGAGTAAGTCAATCAAACGCAATAAATGCGGAGGTAAAGCAAGTTATTTTAACATACTTGGCCAGCCGTGGGATCCCAAGGAATTTGCAAAACTAGCAAAGGAGGATGTGGAACGCATGAAAGCCTCTCGTCCCACCAGCGCCGAGGAACTCCTGTCCGAGCAGCAGCAGCACAAGGAGGAGGAGCTCCAGAACAAGGAGGAGGAAGAACGCGTCCGCAGCTTCTATCACGAAATCGATGAGGCGCGACGCCAACGCGAACTTGAATTTCAACGCCATATCGATGCGGAGGTCGATGACAATGACGTGGAGAAGGCAGCCGAAGCGCGACGATTGATGGTCATACAGAAATCATTACAGGTAGCTATCATTGGCAGTAAAACAATTTCATTTGCTTTCTTTTGCAATGCGTACTTGTAGATTGCCGGATATTTATCGACTAACATTCTTATATAAGGTGTCGCTCATATTATATTATTGCTGAATTGTATTATTTATAATCTTTAAAAAAAGCTAAAGTTTACTCTTCGATTGATATATATCAATTAATTTCAGACACGCCACTGGTCCGATGTTCGCGTACAGTCTGCAATGCGAGCTATAGGGGCAGCCAAATGTAGTTCGATGTGGACCGCACAAATTGAGGAGCGAGCGATGAAGCAAAGTCTGCAGGCGGAGCATGAAATATTGCAGGCGCTTCAGGATAGGAAATTTAATGAGTCGAAATGGGGTTCGTTGCCGGATCAGGAGCACTTGGCGCACAGCAAGCGCCTGGCGTTTGGATATGCTGTGCGCCAACAGATCAATGATCATCGCCAGCTGCGTCATATTGCAGAAAAGCGACGTCGCGACGAATCTCTACAAGTGCGAGACGCATACGAGGAATACAAGCGTTTCCAAGCCGAGCAGGCAGTGGTGAGGGAAGAGCGGAAGACACGATATCGCAACGATCTCTGTCACTATATACAACTGCATCAGGATTTTGAGCGACTGCTCTGCGAGCAGGACCAAAGAGATGACCGTCGCGCCAATAAATACATTATTGAAAAGGAACAACAGCGTTTGGAACAGTGCAAGGAAAAGGCTTCGCGGGATCGGGCCAATGATCGTAAGCGGTATGCCCTCTTCGTCATCCAGCAGAAGATACTCGATGCGAAGGATAATAGAGAGGAGATGCGCCTGCTGGCCGAACAAGAGCGAATGGAGCTTAAATATCGCCAGCAGGAGCGACAAGCAGTCGAATTACGGCGCCGGCATGTGGACGAACTGCATCAGGGTTATCGGGAGGCAAATGCTCATATCAATAAGCTTAAGTCCTGTTACTTTGCACAGCGCCGGCGTGAAATGGACGAATTGAAGCTAGAACGCTTGAAATGCAAGCAGCAAAAACAGCTCGAACAAGAACAGAAACTTAACAGAAAGTTGAGTCTCCACCAGGGTGTCACCGCTCAAATGGAGGAGCATGAGCGTGTCAGACGGCGCGATCAGAAGCGTGAGCGAGTGACGAGCGAGAGGGCACACGCATTAGAGGAGCAGCGTCAAAAGGAGATCGATATGGTCATCAGCGTCAAGTTTGATGAACTGGCCAAGAGCCGCTGTTTGCCGCACATTGTTCTGCAATCGCTAGCAAGTCGAATTAAATACACCGGACCCCAGAAGTTATCCGCCAAAATGCAACCATTGAACTGGGACGTGGCTGTAAGGCAAGGTTTGGAGTTTTAATTGTTTTAAACAGAGAGTAACGACAAAAAAAGATAAAACTATATACACAGAAAACAAAAACTATACACACATACATAACTATGGCATTGGCACACACACAGATGGCGGGGCTTATTAAATAAATTTAAGCGCTGCGGTATCAATTGCTTCGCATATCGTCGCTGATCCTACCACATGTAGCCCCGTAAATAATAATCTGGTCCTAATGAAACATACCGCCAGAGATTAATTGACATAAATGAGTAAACACTTCCAATAAGCAATTTGTTAAAATATTAATTGCAGCGATCTTTTAATATTGGTGCAGTGAGCGGTTGCATAAATACAGCAGAAATTATATTTGTTTTGAGGACGGCACTTTTTTGTGCCCACCTTTGATCGAACTGGGGTTCAGAGAGTTGCGAATTATTTGTATGAATGAATGTAAAATGTCGATAGTTTTACATTTCTTTCTTTTTATGTGTTTTTATTGTTTTAGTTATTTTAAGCTTAGCGTATGCGTTTGTATTTTATGTTATAAACTTTATTTATTAGCTTATCTTTTAAGATTGATGCGCGCTATGCCAATGCATAACCTTGACCGACACGTGTCAAAAAGAGAGTGAGAGTTAGATAAAATTGCTTGTGCAAGTCACAGACAAAAATTAGAGATGCCCAAGCATATGACGTCACAAACTACGTTATGGTCTTTATTCAATGTTGCGCCCAATCACTTGTTGGCTGCTGCTGCCTCCATCAACATTATTACTTCTTTTTGTTATCCCAGTCTTTAAAAAGCAAGTACAATAATTCTGAGACCAAAATTTATTCTAGACAAAATCATTAATTTGAAATTCTGTTGAAGGGAAAGCTTTAATTTTGAATTCAGTCTTGGGCGTAAGCATATCATTAGGCTCATGCACATAAGCTTCTCTGTAAGGCTTTCGCTTAACTGCATAAAATTAATTTCCCAATTTTAAGCTTCAAAAGACCAAACAGTATTGAACAACAGTATTAGCAAAAATTGAAAATAAATTAAAAAACTGAAATTAAATCTGGAATCATCAACAAAACTCGACTGGAATGTTTATAGTCTATTTTTCTAGTTTTCATACAAAATATTGGAAATGCACTGTGAGGAGCCATATAGCTTTGACAAATAAATATACACAAATATACATTTATGCTATATATGCGCCCCTCACAGTAACTATATATCAGATCGAATTGCAGGTGCGGCGAATTCGCTCTCTTTCGCCCTCTCTCTTTCGTGCGCAGGTTGTCAGCCATATGAGCAGGTCTGACACACTGTCCATCAGGACGTGTGCCTTTATAGTGTGAGGAGTTTGGCGAGTGCAATATCGCCATCCATACTCGCACTAACGGCAGACTTGGGCTGGCGCCAGCAAAAGGGCATCACATGATCTTTGGTACAGTCGCGACAGAAGGCTGCGACGCAGGCCTATAAAAAGGGCGTCGCAGCACACAAGTCAGTCAGTCAGAACACCGTGAGAAATGAAAACTCTGCCAAAACGCGAGCAGAAAAGTGAAACCCAAGTGAAAAACGCCAAGACAGTGAACAACGTGGAGAAGCGCGATCGTGTGTATCAAACAGGACGATACACAATCAAGGAGCGCCGAAGGATCAATACCACGCCGAAGGACAACGCAGGACATTGGAGTCCTGAAATCGGGTGAGAGGTGGAATCCTTGCCATGCTTGAGCGTAGTGACAGGCAAATCCGTGCCAACTAGGTGAAAATAAGTGAGTGAAAACCCTGTGTGTGTGCGAGCGAATCCTGGTGGATACCCAGAGTGCAATACAGTGTCGCTGTCGGACAGGCAAAATCACAAATTTGCCTAGCTGGTGCGCCAAGCGCTTGGAGCAAACTCTTGCGAACAAGTGCACTCTTCGAAGCTGACCAAGGGCTTCAGTGGACCGCCGTTAACCTCAAAGTGTATAAGTAAATCATCGCACAAATACAAATTTGTTGCACGGACCCACAGCTGGGCTGAGGTTTAGCCCGGCATAAGCGAAACGGTTCGTTACAGCACGTTTGATGCGAAGCTGCAATGCAATGCTGGTACTGAAAAGTTGAGTGGTTAGAAAAAAAAAGTTAAATTGATGTGATTAGAAAGGCATAGGTTTGGGAAGGCGCAAGCACTCAAACAGTAGCTAGCTGATAACTAATAATTAAGCGGCCGTTTTAAAACTGGTTAACAAAAAATTAACTGGATTCTTTACTTTAAACAATAGTGAACTTATAATAATCAAATAACTTATAAAAACCATTCTATCGACTGACATGAACTTTTGCAATCCCATTTTTGGAAGATCGCGTTAGAAATTTGCTCTTTTCGACATATTCTGTTGAAATTTTTTCGTGCAAGAAAAGTCGTTAAAAAACGATAATATAAAAAATAACAGAATTTAATATTGCCTTTACTATTTTATGGAAACTAGATTGAGAAAATCGTTTGATTTTCGATTGGATTACTGCACCCCTTGGTGTAGTCCTGTCAGTTTAAATGGAGCCAGTGCCGAGAAAATAACGTTAACACTTCGCGGCAAATCTATAAAATTGAAGTGTTGAAGTGTATTTTTTGAATTATCGGTTATGGCCTGATATTGGGGTTCGTTAAATATTTTCTAATAGACACATCCCTGATAGATGTGATCGCGTATGGCGCAAATGTATTAAAAATGTTGTAACGGACCGTTTTGCTCTGCCGGGCTAAACTCAGTCGAGCTGTGGGTCCGTGCAACAAATTTATAATTTGGTTGCGTTTGCGCAAATTGATAACACGTACTTGGTATTTTCTTGCACAATGGTTGACTTTATTTGATTCTTATTATTTGCTCGTACAGATTGCTGTTTTGTACCGCGGGGTGACGATGGTCCACTGGAGCCCCTGGTCAGCTTTGAAGCGTGCACCTGTTCGCGAGAGTTTCGCTTCAGACACTTCACGCACCAGTTGGGTAATTTAGTGGCTCGCCTGCCCGACAGTGACACCGTACGGCGCTCTGGTTATTCACCAGAATTCGCTCGTACCCGCGCTGCCTAATCACAGGTTTCGCACACTTGTTTTTACCCAGGCACGGTTTGCCTGTCGCTACGCTCAAGCGTGGCAAGGATTGCGCTTCTCACCCGAATTCAGGACTCCAATGTCCTGTGTCCTTCGGCGGGTTGCTGGGCCTTGGTGCGGTGTTGGCCCTTCGATGACCTTTGATTCCTGACTGACTTTGATGTAGTCTCACTTTTAGATTTTAATTCTTGACTCCGTTTGAGTTTCGGCAGCGTCTCACTTTTAATTTCTGATTTTTTTACTGAGCCATTCTGAGTCTCACTTTTAATTTTATCGACTGAGACTTGCTCTTTGCTGCGACGCCCTTTTTATAGGCCTGCGTCGCAGCCTTTTGTCGCGACTGTACCAAAGATCACGTGCTTGTCTCGGTGGCGTGATCTTTGGTAATTTTCCACTACCTTTTCGCTGGCGCCAGCCCATGTCTGCCGTTAGTGCGAGTATGGATGGCGATATTGCACTCGCCAAACTCCTCACACTATAACGGCACATGTCCTAACGGACATGTGTGTCAGACACGCTTATATGGCTGACAACCTGCGCACGAAAGAGAGAGGGCGAAAGAGAGCGAATTCGCCGCAACTGCAATCAGGGTCGGATTTCGATCTGATGTGCAGTTACTGTGAGGGCACATATAGCATAAATGTATATTTACATACATTTAATTGCCAACGCTATATGGCTCCTCACAATGTGCTATGTGATTTTTAGTCATTTATCAGGTTTTTCTACATTCCCCCTCAATCCAGACGTGTCCATCTAACAATATATTCTATGCGCTATTCAATACATTTGCTCTGTGCTTTCTGATAGAGACTATTTGACTGTTTGTGGTGACTTTAATCTTCCAGAGATGGTTCGGTCTGCTTTATCAAATGTATTGGATCCATTCAGAAAATGAATTTATTGATGGGCCTTATTAGATGTGACTGTCTCAAGTTAACCCTATTCGAAATTGTATCGATCGTTTTATGATTATAATTGGGGAACCAGCACTGCGATTTATAATGTCTATTGTGCCCCCTTCTGCACGAATGCTAGAATCTTTGAGTTTTGTTGAGGGTTTCTATGTCCTTTGACTTCATGACATGCTTCCCTAGGATGCTGCATTGTTTCCTAAAAAAACCGACACATTCTGCTAGGATGTGCATTGATCGATACATCGATACTATAAATACCTAATTTAGTTAGTTGACTTCTCGGCCTGCAGTGTTCTGTCAATAGACCGGTGAGTATCCTAAGCCTGTTCTTTCCCATGGATATTACTTGCTTAATTCGTTTTTGATTATAGCCACCTTAAAGACTTCTTGATTGTCGGAGTCCTGGTGCTTCAGCACCATTACTCCGTAAGTTAGCATGGGCCTTACTACCATTATGTATAGCCATCTTATTATCTTTGGCGATGTAACCCATAATTTTCAGGCTATGCATAAAGCGCTCTGGAGCACTTCGATATCGAATTAACTACATGGGTGCCAAATTTAATTAATTTACCTCAGTGCTCGTTTCTAATAGGCTACCTGAAAGCCTTATTTGCCCCATTCTCTGTAACTTATGTCATCTAGTGAAGGACGATGACTGTTTTTGTGGGGTTTTGTCCAACCTCCTCACAAGACAAATTCCAACTATTGACATACTATATAAAAATATACGGAATGCAGTCTTGGAAACAGCACCAAAGCCATCATAAACTGAGAATCAGTCGGAATTGCATTCAGAACATCTACACAGAAGTGTCTCAGTGAAGGGGGGAAACAAAACAGTAGTAGAAGCAGAAGTATAAACACGACCAGAGCAAGCAACATACAACTCGAACACGCCATTCAATATTATTTATGTGTGAACTTTGTGCCGTTCCCTGTTAATTTCTGCAAATCGTGAATACTTGATAAACAAAACGAAACAAAAAACAAAATGGAAAACAAAGAAAATACAAAACAAAAAACAATTAATTTACGTACTGTTTGTACGACAAAAATAATTCGTATTAAGCTTATAATCTATCATTTACTTATGTTATGTTATTATTATTACCATTTTCTCATTTATCCCCGCCAATTAAGATATTCTGTTTTTAATGGTTCGCTTGTCGAGCTTATAATATGCAGGGGTGGCACGTTGTCGTCCTTCAGGACCACGATTGAATTTATCATCAGGTTAGGCATCGATAAGCACCATTTTGAACGTTCCTAAAGTAATGATAAGTAGTTGGTGCTCCATTTGCGCCAGAATGCCTGCTGTATTTGACATGCGCGCTGCCAGCGACTTAGGCGATTGATGTCGATATGCGTTATGTCGTAACCATCAAAATGAGGAGACCGAGGCGGAATGAAATTTCATTTGATTCCAATCGAAAGCTCCTTAATATGAGGGTCGCTCAAAAATAGGAGCCTCAACTCGTTCAGCTCATTCCGCGCTCCAACAAAATTTGTTGCATTGTCAGACCAGATTGTATTGGGTTTGCCTCTGATGCCGATGAATCGCTTTAATGAAGCGATAAACGATGCGGTTGATAAGTCCTCAACCAATTCCAAATGTATTGCCTTGGTGGCAAAACAAACGAATTGATATGTAGCACTTTGTGATTCCTGATTTCCTGATTTCTGACTTGGTAAAGAATGGTCCACAAAAATCAATTCCAGTTGTGCAGAATGGGCGGTCTGGTTGCACTCGATCTGCAGGTAACGGTGCTTGGACTTTATTCGAAAACAAGGAATGCATTTGTCGATGACTGCTGACTCGGATTTTCGCCCACCAATGGGTCAAAATCGCTGTCGTAGTGCGGACAGCAAACTTTGTCGTCCATTGTGTAAGAATTGGCGGAGAAAATGTTCGATGATGGCGATGGTGACGGGGTTCTGAGCTGGCAGAATTATTGGGTGCTTTGCCTCGTAATCCAAAAACGATTTCTGAAGACGTAGCTACAACAAGTTGACAAGAGCGGCACAATCAGGAGTTGGAGGTGTCATTGCTGCTGCTGCCCAGGTCAAGGATGCCGCCTACTATGAGCGACGACGCCAGAATAATGCTTGAGAAATATTAAATTATTAATACCTGATTTTATCTACCGCAACACCGCCGCCGCAGGACATACGGGGAGCAGAAAAACAATACCCCGAGTAGCAGCGCTCTACTATTGGCCAGGCTTATATAGAGACATAGGTGACATATTCCAGAGTTCACATTTGGAATAAAATTGCAACGACCGCCGAAAGCGTTATGCTTACCGATGACAAAAAAAAGCAACAATGCTCGCACTAATGAGTGCAGCGACCGCCAAAAACGTTTTGCTCGTCGCTTAGACGGAAATGGGCAACAATAACGCTTTCTCTGGTGAGATCGCAAGTACAGCGACCGCCGAGAATCGTTTTGGCCATCGCTTAGACGAAACGGACAACAACAACGCCAGCACTGCAACCGCGGTCGCGCAGGATGTGCCACCACAATCGTCGCCGTTGGATAGTGAAAGTCTTCCACTGCCGAAGAAAGGGGGAGTGTGATGAGCCGTATAGCCTATATATAAATATACATTTATGCTATATGCGCCCCTCACAGTAACTGTATATCAGACCGCAATCCGGCCCTGATTGCAGTTGCGGCGAATTCGCTCTCTTTCGCCCTCTCTCTTTCGTACGCAGTTTGTCAGCCAAGGAAGGAGTCTCCGAAGGAGAAGTGTAAATCCTTGCCATGCTTGAGTTGTGGTAAAATGCGAAATCCGCAAAAATCAAGCAAAGCAAGACTTGCGTGTGTACGAGCGAATCCTAGCGATATAACCGGCGTGCCGGAGTTATTATTCCTCTCCATAAAAATGGCCCAAAGTCTGATATAAAAAACTACAGGGGTATTTCCAATTTGTCCGCAATACCTAAGGCATTTGAGAAAATATTAACGACTCAACTGCAACACTTGTGTAGTTCTATTATTTCACCATTCCAGCATGGTTTTGTGAAATGTAGGTCTGTACCACTAACATTCTTGAATTTACTTCTGTGATCAAAGGATTTCAGAATAAAATGCAAACTGATGTCGTTTATACAGAATTCAGAATTTTGATTCAGTTAACTATTGTCTCCTTCTTCACAAACTAAACCTTATAGAATTTCCTACTAACCTTCTGACCTGGATTTCGGAGTATCTGAGTAACAGAACTCAAAAAATTGTATTTAAATCAGTACTTTCTAAAACTATCCTAGTCACCTCTGGTGTACCCCAGGGTAGTCACCTGGGTCCAGTGCTTTTTAACCTATTCATTAATGACCTTCCTTCTGTAGTATTGCATTCTAACTTACTAATATATGCTGATGCTATGACCTCTCATTGCTTATTGCAGGCGGACTTATTTTCCTTTTCCTTTTCCTGATTTAGGTTTACTTCTTGATCACAGGTTAAAATTCGATAACCATATTAAATTCACTGTCAACAAAGTTTTTCAAGCTCTTGGTTTTATAAAGCGATGGTCTAAGCAATTTGATGACCCTTATATGACCAAGATACTTTTCACTTCTCTTGTGCGTCCAATTCTGGAATATGGATCTTGTGTGTGGTCTCCATAATATCATATTCATCAAAGCAGATTGAAATCTGTATAGAAGAGTTTCTTACTTTTCTCTCTTCGTCAGTTTGACTGGGGTGCACTTCCTCCTTACACCAATAGCCTGCTTCTTATTAACCTTCCCTCCCTAACTAACCGACGCTAGGAGTCATGTTTGTAGTTAAATTACTTAAAGGTGAAATCGATTGAGCAGCGTTGATGAGCCAAATAAATTGTTCTGTAATTAAAAACTCTATTTTAAATGTCCTATTTCGGGAACAACTTTTTCGCATGCACAGGTGCTGGTTAACTAATTCTTAATAATTATCTTTAGTCTGATTGGGTTTTTCCTGGGTTTTCCCCAATTCATGCAACAAGTGTTGGACCATTTTTGCATTTAAGTACCCCAGAAATCATATAAAAATTTCTTATTTTGAAATTTATTCATAATTTTAATTTTATTTTAAATTAAATTAAATTAAATTTCTTATTTTTTGTAATTTTTGCGTCGACTGACCTTAGTCGACAATAAATGAATAAATAAATAAATATAAATTAGTTTGACCAATCAACAACCAATCCCATTGCAGCAATCGGTCGAAAGATAAATTTCAAGTTCTGGGATGGAAATCCAAATACCATAAATTTAGCAATTGCCAAATTTGGAATACATCATGTAAGCAGTTTAGTACGATTATTTTTATCAATCAGATTCGATTTATCTTCAGCCAGACTTTGAGAGTAGGCTTTGAGAGAAAATTCATCAGGTAAACAACAGCACAGTTACAAGCACACATACAGAGAGTTCGAAAAGGGACAAACAGAGAACACTGAAAACATTTGAGAAAAAATCTCAATTATGTACAAATTTTTTTATTTATGTCACAAATATTAGGACAGATGCACTTGACGACGCCGTGTGTTACACGAGCAGTACGCTCACTACATCCGGATTGCTATGACATACTGCGAAGAAACGTGCCACTGCAGATAAAGCAACAGCTGAACAGATCAATGAATGAGCATAAGGATAAGCATCCGCAACGTATGAGCATTTGTGCGAAGCAGTTGCGCGAGAGTCTGATGCAGCAGCGACCCGGTTTTATTGGCAACTCAAAAGAGAGAAGAGCATTGCTGCCGGGCACAGTGCCGCCCAGTGCTAACCGCATACCCTCAGTTCCTGTGAGTAAGTCAATCAAACGCAATAAATGCGGAGGTAAAGCAAGTTATTTTAACATACTTGGCCAGCCGTGGGATCCCAAGGAATTTGCAAAACTAGCAAAGGAGGATGTGGAACGCATGAAAGCCTCTCGTCCCAACAGCGCCGAGGAACTCCTGTCCGAGCAGCAGCAGCACAAGGAGGAGGAGCGCCAGAACAATGAGGAGGAAGAACGCGTCCGCAGCTTCTATCACGAAATCGATTAGGCGCGACGCCAACGCGAACTTGAATTTCAACAATGACGTGGAGAAGGCAGCCGAAGCGCGACGATTGATGGTCATACAGAAATCATTACAGGTAGCTATCATTGGCAGTAAAACAATTTCATTTGCTTTTTTTGCAATGCGTATTTGTAGATTGCCGGATATTTATCGACTAACATTCTTATATAAGGTCTCGCTCATATTATATTATTGCTGAATTGTTTTATTTATAATCTTTAAAAAAAGCTAAAGTTTACTCTTCGATTGATATATTTCAATTAATTTCAGACACGCCACTGGTCCGATGTTCGCGTACAGTCTGCAATGCGAGCTATAGGGGCAGCCAAATGCAGTTCGATGTGGACCGCACAAATTGAGGAGCGAGCGATGAAGCAAAGTCTGCAGGCGGAGCATGAAATATTGCAGACGCTTAAGGATAGGAAATTTAATGAGTCGAAATGGGGTTCGTTGCCGGATCAGGAGCACTTGGCGCACAGCAAGCGCCTGACGTTTGGATATGCTGTGCGCCAACAGATCAATGATCATCGCCAGCTGCGTCATATTGCAGAAAAGCGACGTCGCGACGAATCTCTACAAGTGCGAGACGCATACGAGGAATACAAGCGTTTCCAAGCCGAGCAGGCAGTGGTGAGGGAAGAGCGGAAGACACGATATCGCAACGATCTCTGTCACTATATACAACTGCATCAGGATTTTGAGCGACTGCTCTGCGAGCAGGACCAAAGAGATGACCGTCGCGCCAATAAATACATTATTGAAAAGGAACAACAGCGTTTGGAACAGTGCAAGGAAAAGGCTTCGCGGGATCGGGCCAATGATCGTAAGCGGTAAGCCCTCTTCGTCATCCAGCAGAAGATACTCGATGCGAAGGATAATAGAGAGAGGAGATGCGCCTGCTGGCCGAACAAGAGCGAATGGAGCTTAAATATCGCCAGCAGGAGCGACAAGCAGTCGAATTACGGCGCCGGCATGTGGACGAACTGCATCAGGGTTATCGGGAGGCAAATGCTCATATCAATAAGCTTAAGTCCTGTTACTTTGCACAGCGCCGGCGTGAAATGGACGAATTGAAGCTAGAACGCTTGAAATGCAAGCAGCAAAAACAGCTCGAACAACAACAGAAACTTAGCAGAAAGTTGAGTCTCCACCAGGGTGTCACCTCTCTAATGGAGGAGCATGAGCGTGTCGGACGTCGCGATCAGAAGCGTGAGCGAGTGACGAGTGAGAGGGCACACGCATTGGAGGAGCAGCGTCAAAAGGAGATCGATATGGTCATCAGCGTCAAGTTTGATGAACTGGCCAAGAGCCGCTGTTTGCCGCACATTGTTCTGCAATCGCTAGCAAGTCGAATTAAATACACCGGACCCCAGAAGTTATCCGCCAAAATGCAACCATTGAACTGGGACGTGGCTGTAAGGCAAGGTTTGGAGTTTTAATTGTTTTAAACAGAGGGTAACGACAAAAAAAAGATAAAACTATATACACAGAAAACAAACGAAACTTTTTTGTGCCCACCTATGATCGAACTGGGGTTCAGAGAGTTGCGATTTATTTTAATGAATGTAAAACACGATAGTTTTACATTTCTTTCTTTCATGTGTTTTTATTGTTTTAGTTATTTTAAACTTAGCGTATGCGTTTGTATTTTATGTTATAAACTTTATTTATTAGCTTATCTTTTACGATTGATGCGCGCTATGCCAATGCATAACCGTGACCGACACGTGTCAAAACGAGAGTGAGAGTTAGATAAACTTGCATGTGCAAGTCACAGACAAAAGTTAGAGATGCGCAAGCATATGACGTTACAAATTACGTTATGGTCTTTATTCAATGTTGCGCCCAATCACCCGTTGGCTGCTGCTGCCTCCAACATGCTCCCTCCGTTGGAAGTGCGAGGGTTCCAACCGACTTGGTCTCAAGGGGCAGAACAGCGATCTTGCCAACGGCTCTTTTGACGGTGCCAGCTGCAGCTTTGATTATTGCAACCCGCGAGACACCGTCCTTTACAGTAATAGTGCTCTCGACCCGGCCAAGACGCCATTGCAGGGGTGGCACGTTGTCGTCCTTCAGGACCACGATTGAATTTATCATCAGGTTAGGCATCGATGAGCGCCATTTTGAACGTTCCTGAAGTAATGATAAGTAGCTGGTGCTCCATTTGCGCCAGAATGCCTGCTGTATTTGACATACGCGCTGCCAGCGACTTAGGCGATTGATGTCGATATGCGTTATGTCGGGTTCTTCGATTGTGGCATATGGAGTTCCAGTCAAAAAATGCCCAGGAGTGAGAACTTCTAGATCGCTTGGATTCTCTGAAATGGGACAAAGAGGTCGTGAGTTCAACATTGCAGAAATTTCGCATACAAGGGTACGAAGCTTCATGAAATGTGAGAACAGGTTTTCCAACGACGCGATAGAAATCAATTCCAGTTGTGCAGAATGGGCGGCCTGGTTGCGCTCGATCTGCGGGTAACGGTGCCATGATGTGCTCGAGAAGCTTGGGCTTTATTCGAAAACAACGAATGCATTTGTCGATGACTGCTGACACGGTTTTTCGCCCACCAATGGGCCAAAATCGCTGTCGCAGTGCGGCCAGCAAACTTTGTGTTCCACTGTGTAAGAATTGGCGGAGAAAATGATCGATGATGGCGATGGTGACGGGGTGCTGAGCTGGCAGAATTATTGGGTGCTTTGCCTCGTAATCCAAAAACGAATTCTGAAGACGTCCGCCAACGCGAATTAATCCGGAGCTGTCCATAATCGGACTCAACGATACGAGCCTTGAATTCGATGATACGACCCTCATTGCTAGCAAATCCCTATACTCCTCGGCGAGGCGAACCATTTGCACTCCTCCAAGTAGAAGACGTGTACCGTCCCTTATGTCGTCGACCGTAAGTGGGCCTCCGGAACGATATCGATCCCTCGTCCTGAGCTGAGAAAACCTGTAAATGTATCCAAAGACTCGTTGCATCTTCTCAAAAGAGTTTTGGTACTTGCATCTGAACGATGTGTCAAGCTTGTCCGTTAAAATTAAGGCATGACGACGATGTTCGGGCAGATCTTAGCGGGTAGGAACGTCCGGCGGCATGTCTGCAACGCCGCAATAATTGTCGATTTCCCAGAAGTGCTTGACTACATCGAAGAACGGTTCAGATTCCGAATGCTTGATCGCTGCAGCTAGAGATGAGTGTTTGGGAATAGCACAACCTCCAGAAACTATCCAGCCTAATTTGGTCTTCTGAAGCGTGGGTAAATGATTTGCCAGACGAACTTGCCCAACGCAAAACAAGTCGAAAAATATGCCAGCGCCAATTAGCATATCGATCCATTGACCTTTGTAAAAGAGCGGGTCAGCGAGGTGGCAGTTGTTGGGTATTTTCCATCCGGTGGTATTTATATAAAAGTGAGGCTGATAATCAGTTATCTTTTGCGTTACGACTGCAGAAAATGATCCTTGATATGAGCCAGTAGCTGATTGCGCAACAATGTGAGCTACTTTGTTGAGCGAGAGAGAGGATTCGCCAACAGAAGCTGGTTGATGAGACGAGTTGTGACAAATTTGAGCTGCGATGCTAAATCCAGCAGAACTCTACAAGGTACGAAGGTGCCAGATCGATTTCTGACAAGTATACGAGCCGTTGCGAGCAGCACGTAATCGTTCTCATTTTGTTTCAGGGCTCTAGGTGCTGATGTGGATACGAAAACAAATGATGCACCTTGAGAACCCGTTGTGTCGGGCAGCTGAGATGCAGAAGAACTTGTGTCCATATGCAGCAATGAATGGTGCTTCTGTTGGCAATGTTTGCAGTGACCAGATTTGCGTTGCTGTAGACTATGCCCTTTGCGAAGGCAGTTAAAGCAGAGGTGCAGCCTTTTAGCTTCTCTATAGCGAATAGTGGGAGTTAAATTTACAAAAATTGTAATCTTTCCATCATGCGGCATCTCCTTTCCAAGAATGTGCAACGCGCGTAGATGTGAATTAATACTGTCACTCAATTGACGCAGACTGATCGCCGAGCCCCTTTCCACACCTGAGAGCTTGAATATGGAACGTACGTGTGCATGAAAATGCAACAATTTATTTTCAAAACGATTTATTAACAATTCCATGGCTTTGTCGAAATTATCTTCCATTGGTTCGAAAGCGCGAATCGCTTCCAACGCAGGTCCTGCCAGGCATGATCGAAGATGCTGAAAGTTTTCCAATTTAGTTAATTCCTCATTTTGGCCGACGACAGTGTTGTACATAGCGAAGAACTCGGAACAGTCGATGTATGCTCCGGCAAAACGTGGAAGTGCAAATTGCGGTAATCTAGAGAGACGCGCTGCGCCTCTTGAGCTGCCATTTAGCTCGTTCGGGTTGCTCCGGGTTGCTGTAGAATGGAGAATCGAGCTCACGAGTAAGCTTGGATGTCACCTCGTTACTTGGTCAAAATGCGACCTTGCGTCCGTGGCCAGCTCCATAAGATTAAGGTTCTCTAGTTTGCATCAGCTGATCAGCAGATAAAATCGCATTTAAAGCATTGAGTTGCCGAGCTACTGAATCTGCTTTTGCCTTGTAAAAGTCCAAGTCATAGTGATGAGCCGCATTTGAATTTGATTCGTTCTCAGCCATTTCAAATGCTAGTCGCGACTGACTCACGCGATTAGCACTGTCGAATATGCACGTAGGTTTGAATGTATGTTGTTTGTTTGTTTGACAAACGAAATGCAGACGAGATTAACGGCAAGTACAGGTTGACCGCTGACTGACCGCTGCGTTAACGAAGTTTTGGCAAAGCGAAACGAAAAAGAGTAAGCGCGCGTAATTAAAACGAGAGCGAAAATGTGCGAATGTGTGTGTGTGTGCGAATGTGTGGTCTTTGCATCGAATTATGCAGAAGACGCCTAGAATGATTATTAACACAATAGTTTATAACCTTTCACTTGCACTCTAACAACGACCCAACACCATGAAAGAAATTAAAATAAAAATTACGTCGGGGTCAACAAATGTTTTGAGGACGGCACTTTTTTGTGCCCACCTATGATCGAACTGGGGTTCAGAGAGTTGCGAATTATTTTAATGAAAGTAAAATCACAATAGTTTTACATTTCTTTCTTTCATGTGTTTTTATTGTTTTAGTTATTTTAAGCTTAGCGTATGCGTTTGTATTTTATGTTATAAACTTTATTTATTAGCTTATCTTTTAAGATTGATGCGCGCTATGCCAATGCATAACCTTGACCGACACGTGTCAAAAAGAGAGTGAGAGTTAGATAAAATTGCTTGTGCAAGTCACAGACAAAAATTAGAGATGCCCAAGCATATGACGTCACAAACTACGTTATGGTCTTTATTCAATGTTGCGCCCAATCACTTGTTGGCTGCTGCTGCCTCCATCAACATTATTACTTCTTTTTGTTATCCCAGTCTTTAAAAAGCAAGTACAATAATTCTGAGACCAAAATTTATTCTAGACAAAATCATTAATTTGAAATTCTGTTGAAGGGAAAGCTTTAATTTTGAATTCAGTCTTGGGCGTAAGCATATCATTAGGCTCATGCACATAAGCTTCTCTTAACTGCATAAAATTAATTTCCCAATTTTAAGCTTCAAAAGACCAAACAGTATAAACATCAGTATTGAACAACAGTATTAGCAAAAAATTGAAAATAAATTAAAAAACTGAAATTAAATCTGGAATCATCAACAAAACTCGACTTGAATGTTTATAGTCTATTTTTCTAGTTTTCATACAAATTATTGGAAATGCACTGTGAGGAGCCATATAGCTTTGACAAATAAATATACACAAATATACATTTATGCTATATATGCGCCCCTCACAGTAACTATATATCAGATCGAATTGCAGGTGCGGCGAATTCGCTCTCTTTCGCCCTCTCTCTTTCGTGCGCAGGTTGTCAGCCATATGAGCAGGTCTGACACACATGTCCATCAGGACGTGTGCCTTTATAGTGTGAGGAGTTTGGCGAGTGCAATATCGCCATCCATACTCGCACTAACGGCAGACATGGGCTGGCGCCAGCAAAAGGGCATCACATGATCTTTGGTACAGTCGCGACAGAAGGCTGCGACGCAGGCCTATAAAAAGGGCGTCGCAGCACACAAGTCAGTCAGTCAGAATACCGTGAGAAATGGAAACTCTGCCAAAACGCGAGCAGAAAAGTGAAACCCAAGTGAAAAACGCAAGACAGTGAACAACGTGGAGAAGCGCGATCGTGTGTATCAAACAGGACGATACACAATCAAGGAGCGCCGAAGGATCAATACCACGCCGAAGGACAACGCAGGACATTGGAGTCCTGAAATCGGGTGAGAGGTGGAATCCTTGCCATGCTTGAGCGTAGTGACAGGCAAATCCGTGCCAACTAGGTGAAAATAAGTGAGTGAAAACCCTGTGTGTGTGCGAGCGAATCCTGGTGGATACCCAGAGTGCAATACAGTGTCGCTGTCGGACAGGCAAAATCACAAATTTGCCTAGCTGGTGCGCCAAGCGCTTGGAGCAAACTCTTGCGAACAAGTGCACTCTTCGAAGCTGACCAAGGGCTTCAGTGGACCGCCGTTAACCTCAAAGTGTATAAGTAAATCAGTACACTAATATAAATCATCGCACAAATACAAATTTGTTGCACGGACCCACAGCTGGGCTGAGGTTTAGACCGGCATAAGCGAAACGGTTCGTTACAGCACGTTTGATGCGAAGCTGCAATGCAATGCTGGTACTGAAAAGTTGAGTGGTTAGAAAAAAAAGTTAAATTGATGTGATTAGAAAGGCATAGGTTTGGGAAGGCGCAAGCACTCAAACAGTAGCTAGCTGATAACTAATAATTAAGCGGCCGTTTTAAAACTGGTTAACAAAAAAATTAACTGGATTCTTTACTTTAAACAATAGTGAACTTATAATAATCAAATAACTTATAAAAACTATTCTATCGACTGACATGAACTTTTGCAATTCCATTTTTGGAAGATCGCGTTAGAAATTTGCTCTTTTCGACATATTCTGCTGAAATTTTTTCGTGCAAGAAAAGTCGTTAAAAAACGATAATATAAAAAATAACAGAATTTAATATTGCCTTTGCTATTTTATAGAAACTAGATTGAGAAAATCGTTTGATTTTCGATTGGATTACTGCACCCCTTGGTGTAGTCCTGTCAGTTTAAATGGAGCCAGTGCCGAGAAAATAACGTTAACACTTCGCGGCAAATCTATAAAATTGAAGTGTTGAAGTGTATTTTTTGAATTATCGGTTATGACCTGATATTGGGGTTCGTTAAATATTTTCTAATAGACACATCCCTGATAGATGTGATCGCGTATGGCGCAAATGTATTAAAAATGTGCTATGTGATTTTTAGTCATTTATCAGGTTTTTCTACATTCCCCCTCAATCCAGACGTGTCCATCTAACAATATATTCTATGCGCTATTCAATACATTTGCTCTGTGCTTTCTGATAGAGACTATTTGACTGTTTGTGGTGACTTTAATCTTCCAGAGATGGTTCGGTCTGCTTTATCAAATGTATTGGATCCATTCAGAAAATGAATTTATTGATGGGCCTTATTAGATGTGACTGTCTCAAGTTAACCCTATTCGAAATTGTATCGATCGTTTTATGATTATGATTGGGGAACCAGCACTGCGATTTATAATGTCTATTGTGCCCCCTTCTGAGCCTACAGCTCCAATCGCAGCTCCTGCACGAATGCTAGAATCTTTGAGTTTTGTTGAGGGTTTCTATGTCCTTTGACTTCATGACATGCTTCCCTAGGATGCTGCATCTTTTCCTAATAAAAGCGACACATTCTGCTAGGATGTGCATTGAGGATTCCGCATCGCTTCCACAAAACCTGCATACATCGATACTATAAATACCTAATTTAGTTAGTTGACTTCTCGGCCTGCAGTGTTCTGTCAATAGACCGGTGAGTATCCTAAGCCTGTTCTTTCCCATGGATATTACTTGCTTAATTCGTTTATGATTATAGCCACCTTAAAAGACTTCTGGATTGTCGGAGTCCTGGTGCTTCAGCACCACTACTCCGTAAGTTAGCATGGGCCTTACTACCATTATGTATAGCCATCTTATTATCTTTGGCGATGTAACCCATAATTTTCGGGCTATGCTGCGACATGCATAAAGCGCTCTGGAGCACTTCGATATCGCATTAACTACATGGGTGCCAAAGTTTAGCCTACTGTCAAATGTGACTCCGAATTAATTAATTAATTTACCTCAGTGCTCGTTTCTAATAGGCTACCTGAAAGCCTTATTTGCCCCATTCTCTGTAACTTATGTCATCTAGTGAAGGACGATGACTGTTTTTGTGGGGTTTTGTCCAACCTCCTCACAAGACAAATTCCAACTATTGACATACTATATAAAAATATACGGAATGCAGTCTTGGAAACAGCACCAAAGCCATCATAAACTGAGAATCAGTCGGAATTGCATTCAGAACATCTACACAGAAGTGTCTCAGTGAAGGGGGGAAACAAAACAGTAGTAGAAGCAGAAGTATAAACACGACCAGAGCAAGCAACATACAACTCGAACACGCCATTCAATATTATTTATGTGTGAACTTTGTGCCGTTCCCTGTTAATTTCTGCAAATCGTGAATACTTGATAAACAAAACGAAACAAAAAACAAAATGGAAAACAAAGAAAATACAAAACCAAAAACAATTAATTTACGTACTGTTTGTACGACAAAAATAATTCGTATTAAGCTTATAATCTATCATTTACTTATGTTATGTTATTATTATTACCATTTTCTCATTTATCCCCGCCAATTAAGATATTCTGTTTTTAATGGTTCGCTTGTCGAGCTTATAATATGCAGGGGTGGCACGTTGTCGTCCTTCAGGACCACGATTGAATTTATCATCAGGTTAGGCATCGATAAGCACCATTTTGAACGTTCCTGAAGTAATGATAAGTAGCTGGTGCTCCATTTGCGCCAGAATGCCTGCTGCGATATGCGTTATGTCGTAACCATCAAAATGAGGAGACCGAGGCGGAATGAAATTTCATTTGATTCCAATCGAAAGCTCCTTAATATGAGGGTCGCTCAAAAAGAGGAGCCTCAACTCGTTCAGCTCAACAAAATTTGTTGCATTGTCAGACCAGATTGTATTGGGTTTGCCTCTGATGCCGATGAATCGCTTTAATGAAGCGATAAACGATGCGGTTGATAAGTCCTCAACCAATTCCAAATGTATTGCCTTGGTGGCAAAACAAACGAATTGATATGTAGCACTTTGTGATTCCTGATTTCCTGATTTCTGACTTGGTAAAGAATGGTCCACAAAAATCAATTCCAGTTGTGCAGAATGGGCGGTCTGGTTGCACTCGATCTGCAGGTAACGGTGCTTGGACTTTTATTCGAAAACAAGGAATGCATTTGTCGATGACTGCTGACACGGTTTTTCGCCCACCAATGGGTCAAAATCGCTGTCGTAGTGCGGACAGCAAACTTTGTCGTCCATTGTGTAAGAATTGGCGGAGAAAATGTTCGATGATGGCGATGGTGACGGGGTTCTGAGCTGGCAGAATTATTGGGTGCTTTGCCTCGTAATCCAAAAACGAATTCTGAAGACGTAGCTACAACAAGTTGACAAGAGCGGCACAATCAGGAGTTGGAGGTGCCATTGCTGCTGCTGCCCAGGTCAAGGATGCCGCCTACTATGAGCGACGACGCCAGAATAATGCTTGAGAAATATTAAATTATTAATACCTGATTTTATCTACCGCAACACCGCCGCCGCAGGACATACGGGGAGCAGAAAACAATACCCCGAGTAGCAGCGCTCTACTATTGGCCAGGCTTATATAGAGACATAGGTCGCTCAAAAAGCCTCAACTCGTTCAGCTCATTCCGCGCTCCAACAAAATTTGTTGCATTGTCGGACCAGATTGTATTGGGTTTGCCTCTGATGCCGATGAATCGCTTTAATGAAGCGATAAACGATGCGGTTGATAAATCCTCAACCAATTCCAAATGTATTGCCTTGGTGGCAAAACAAATGATATGTAGCACTTTGTGGGCGGCCTGTTCCTGATTTCTGACTTGGTAAAGAATGGTCCACAAAAATCAATTCCAGTTGTGCAGAATGGGCGGCCTGGTTGCACTCGATCTGCAGGTAACGGTGCCATTATGTGCTCGAGAATCTTGGGCTTTATTCGAAAACAAGGAATGCATTTGTCGATGACTGCTGACACGGTTTTTCGCCCACCAATGGGTCAAAATCGCTGTCGTAGTGCGGCCAGCAAATTTTGTGGTCCATTGTGTAAGAATTGGCGGTGAAAATTATAGATGATGGCTTTGATTTCGATGATACGACCTTCTTTGTGAGCAAATCCTTGTGTTCTTCGGCGAAGTGAACCATTTGTATTCCTCTAAGTAGAAGATGTGTACCGGCCTTTATGTCTTCGACGGGTAGGAATGTCTGCCGGCCAATCATCAGTAGATGAGAGTAGAAAAGCAGGTCCTTCACGCCAAAGATTCGATTTCAAAAGATCGAGTGCTCCGCAGCCACGTGATAATATGTCAGCTGGGTTCAAATGGGTAGGAACATGGTTCCAAATCATCCCTTGGTGCGCTCCTGAATCGTCCCAATTGAGTTTTTCCTTCCACAGCGTCTGTAAGAATATCTTTAGCTCCGTGATTATAGGAGATATTAACCCGAGGGGGTCGTAGAATTTGGCGATTGTGGCTAGTATTGTACGCTTGGTTACAATGTTGTCCGAGAGAGTAGACGACGGACTGAATAGAAGATAATCAGAGTTAGTATCCCAAGCCAAACCCAGGGCCTCCTTGATATCAATTCCATCGTCGAACTTCACCATTTTTTCGCAGTCCGCTTCCAGCTCGCCATCCAGATCAATTTCATCATTTGAACACCATTTGCGAATAGGAAAGTGACCTCTTCGAAGCAGCTCCTTGACCTGAATTTCAACAACTTCTTCAATAGTGTCGCCTCCAGTAATTAGATCGTCAACGTAGAAATCCCTTCGAATGATTTTTGACGCAAGGGGTAGCGAGTTTTCTTCGTCGTAAGAAAGCTGTTGCATAGCTCGAATAGCTAAAAATGCCGCAGGCTTTGTTCCGTATGTAACCGTGTTTAAGGTGTACACCTGGACTTCATCGCTCGCTTTGTCGCGCCATAGGATGCATTGAAGGATTGGTCTGGACAACGGTACAGTTTGCAGATGTCCCCGCATAAGGCAACCTTATAAAATCGAAATCGAAGTAATGTGGTGAATATTTTTGGTGGTATGGATGGTCCTGCAAACAATAAATCGTTTAGAGAGAGTCCAGATGTGGTTTTTGCGGAGCCATCAAAAACAACTCGCAACTTGGTCGTGGTACTATCAAGCTTCTGCACGCAATTATGAGGCAAAAAGTATTGAGGTACAGCAGATTGCTTGGAGGCTAATGACATGTGCTTCAAATCAATGTATTCGTTCATGAATACAACATAATGCGACTTTAAAGATGCATTTTGGGCCAGTTTCGATTCGAGTGCATTGAATCGACGTAGGGCACGATTGTATGAATTCCCAAGCGCATCGAAGCGATCCTTGGCTGGGAGCCGAACTGTGTACTTGCCTGATTCAAGACGCGAATAATTGCGGTGAAATAATTGCTCACAAATAGTATCCTCCTCCAACGGCATGTCTGCAGCGCCGCAATAATTGTCGATTTCCCAGAACTGCTTGACGTTTCGATTCCGAATGCTTGATCGCTGCAGCTAGAGATGAGTGTTTGGGAATAGCACAGCCTCCAGAAACTATCCAGCCTAATTTGGTCTTCTGAAGCGTGGGTAAATGATTTGCCAGACGAACTTGCCCAACGCAAAGCAAGTCGAAAAATATGCCAGCGCCAATTAGCATATCGATCCTTTGACCTTTGTAAAAGAGCTGGCAGTTGTTTGGTATTTTCCATCCGGTGGTATTTATATAAAAGTGAGGCTGATTCTGTTATCTTTTGCGTTACGACTGCAGAAAATGATCCTTGATATGAGCCAGTAGCTTATTGCGCAACAATGTGAGCTGCTTTGTTGAGCGAGAGAGAGGATTCGCCTATGCCTGATACTAACATATTCGAGTGGCGTACTTCCAACTGAAGCTGGTTGATGAGACGAGTGGTGACAAAGTTGAGCTGCTATGCTAAATCCAGCAGAACTCTACAAGGCCCGAAGGTGCCAGATCGATTTCTGACAATTATAATAGCCGATGCGAGCAGCACGTAATCGTTCTCATTTTGTTTCAGGGCTCTAGGTGGTGATGTGGATACATAAACAAATGATGCACCTTGAGAACCCGTTGTGTCGTGCAGCTGAGATGCAGAAGAACTTGTGTCCATATGCAGCAATGAGTGGTGCTTCGTTGGCAATGTTTGCAGTGACCAGATTTGCATTGCTGTGGGCTACGCCTTTTGCGAAGGCAGTTAAGGCAGAGGTGCAGCCTTTCAGCTTCTCTATAGCGAACAGTGGGAGTTAAATTTATAAATCGTGTACATTTTAACAGATGGTAAGACGATAGTTGTCATTCTCTAAGAAATATTCTCGGTATTCCTCTATCAGTTTATCGTGCTCAGGAAAAGCACATCCTCAAACTCCTTGAGGAAATCATCAATTTTCCTCACATTTGTTTTAAATCCAAAATTGGTAATTAGACCCATAATGTTGTTAATTCTTCAAAAGCAGAAATGCAACTTATTTATTATTTATTATTATTATTATTTTACTTTATTTTTAAAGACCCTATACCTTTGTCACTTTCTTTTGTAATACTTGTCTATACTGGTTTACATCTTTTTTTTATTTCTTTTCTCATCTTTCTTGAAATTTCAAAACATAAACGAGTTAGGTCAATTTCTGCTCCATGTCCATAAGATGCATATATCTAAAAGTTGTACATCATACTTTTCCATCTTTGAACATTTAGGGATTGTAACGGACCATTGTGCTTATGCGGGCTAAAACTCAGCCGAGCTGTGGGTCCGTGCAACAAATTTATATTTGTGCTTTGCGACAATTGATAACACGTGGGTGTTGATATAGTGAGGAGCCATATACATAGCTTTGGTAATTAAATGTACATAAATATACATTTATGCTATATGCGCCCTCACAGCAACTGCATATCAGACCGAAATCCGACCCTGATTGCAGTTGCGGCGAATTCGCTCTCTTTCGAGCTCGCTCTTTCGTGCGCAGGTTGTCAGCCATATGAGCGTATCTGACACACATGTCCGTTAGGACATGTGCCGTTATAGTGTGAGGAGTTTGGCGAGTGCAATATCGCCATCCATACTCGCACTAACGGCAGACATGGGCTGGCGCCAGCAAAAGGGTAGTGGAAAATAACCAAAGATCACGCCACCGAGACGATCACGTGATCTTTGGTACAGTCGTGACAAAAGGCTGCGGCCTATAAAAGGGCGTCGCAGCACACAACAGGGGTCAGTCATTTAAGAGGTCATGAGTCAGACAATTTGAAAGTGATAATAGAAGCGGAAGCTCTGCCCAAAACGAGAGCAGAAGAGTGAAACGAATAGTGAAAACGCAAGAACAACGTGGAGAAGCGCGATCGTGTGTGTCAAACAGGACGACACAAAAGCAAGGAGCGCCGAAGGATCAACACCGCGCCGAAGGACAACGCAGGACATTTTGGACCTGAAATCGGGTGAGAGGTGGAATCCTTGGCACGCTTTAGCGTAGTGACAGGCAAATCCGTGCCAACTCAGGTGAAAATAAGTGAGTGAAAACCCAGACAGCGCGTGTGCGAGTGAATCCTGGCGGATAACCAGAGTGCCGTACGGTGTCGCTGTCGGGCAGGCAGAATAACGAATTTGCCTCGCTGGAGCGCGAAGCGCTTGGAGCAAACTCTTGCGTACAGGTGCACTCTTCGAAGCTGACCAAAGGCTTCAGTGGTCCGCCGTTACCCCGCAGTGCATTAAAAAATCTGTGCAAGCAAAGAAACCGAATAAAAGAAACCACTGTTAAGCTATAAGCGAACCATTTAAAACGTACATGGTGGAGATACAAACGGTAATGCGGCCACTGCAGTACACTGCGGGAAACAACTGCAAAAGATATACAACAACAGGCTCCCAGACCTGCGAGCATACGCCAGGCCAGGCCAATTCCAGAACTTGGCGGAATTGAGTGCACTTGGCAGCCGAATTTGAGGAACTCGAGGTCGACAGGGAGAAGTTGCGACAGCAAAGCCGCATGGAGCGGCCAAGTTATAGCACTCCGCAGCGAATGCACATAGAGACTCAGCAGAGACGCGTGGAGCACACGGATTACAACACTCCACAGCGAATGCACATAGAGTATTAGCAGAGACGCGTGGAGCACATGGATTACAACACTCCACAGCGAATGCACATGGAGCCTCAGCAGAGACGCATGGAGCCATCACGCCGACACAGGGAACCACCACAGATGCGTCAATACCACCATACAAAGCCAGCACCAAGGCAAAACAGGCCAAGATTCATGGCTATAGCGGCGCTGGCTCTATGGCTCTGCAGTGACGCGCCTGTGGTGGGTTCATGTGTCGGCGTGATGGCTCCATGTGTTTTTGTTGAGGATCTATGTGCACTCCGCTGCGGAGTACTGTAATCTGTGTGCTCTACGCGTTCCCTGCTGAAGCTCTATGTTCATTCGCTGCGGAGTGCTGTAACTTGGCTGCTCCATGCGGCTTTGCTGTCGCAAATTCTCCCTGTCGACCTCGAGTTCATCAAATGCGGCTGCCAAGTGCATCAATTCCGCCAAGTTCTGGAATTCACCTGGCCTGGCCCTGCTCTCAGGTCTGGGAGGCTGTTGTTGTATATCTTGTGCAGTTGTTTTCCCGCCGTATACTGCAGTGGACGCATTAGCGTCTGCATCTCCACCATCTACATTTTAAATGGTTCGCTTATAGCCTGACGTCTGCGGTTAACCTCGTCCCTCAAGTTTTCAAAGTAATCTCTTGGTAAGAAGTACTCTTGAAAACTCTGGACGAATGTTACCCATGTCGTCCATTTCAGAGCCATTCCTGTAGTAGTTCAGGCATGGCTCTGAACCTGATTCAGGTTGAGTCCATCCGTATCCGCAGACCACTCGACTTGTTCCAAAATTCTAACGGCTTCGTGGTGCCGTCGAAGCGAAAGTTCCACTCCCGAACTTGTTTCGCTACCCTCAGGTATTCTTTGGACATAGTCGTCGCCGTGTGGTCGTTTATGGACGCTCTCCTTGATGGCTGTGGGGCGGGTGTTTTTTTTTTTGTTAATATATATATAATATAATTGATAACACGTGGGTTTTATTATATATTTAACAATGGTTTCTTTTATTCGGTTTCTTTGCTTGCACAGATTTATTTATGCACTGCGGGTAACGGCGGTCCACTGAAGCCCTTGGTCAGCTTCGAAGAGTGCACATCTGTTCGCAAGAGTGATTCTGCCTGCCCGACAGCGACACCGTACGGCGCTCTGGTTATCCACCAGGATTCAGTCGCACACGCGCTGTCACTTACTTTCACTTAGTTCGCCCGGATTTACCTGTCACTAAGCTCAAGTGTGGCAAGGATTCCACCTCTCACCCGATTTTAGGACTCCAATGTCCTGCGTTGTCTTTCGGCGTGGTGTTGATCCTTCGGCGCTCCTTGCTTGTGTGTCGTCCTGTTTGACACACACGATCGCGCTTCTCCACGTTGTTCTTGCGTTTTCACTATTCGTTTCACTTTTCTGCTCTCGTTTTGGGCAGAGCTACCGCTTCTATTATCACTTTCAAATTGTCTGACTCATGACCTCTTAAATGACTGTCCCCTGTTGTGTGCAGCGACGCCCTTTTATAGGCCGCAGCCTTTTTCACGACTGTGCCAAAGATCACGTGATCGTCTCGGTGCAAAGAGGGCGAAAGAGAGCGAATTCGCCGCAACTGCAATCAAGGCTCGGATTTCGGTCTGATATCAGTTACTGTGAGGGGCGCATATAGCATAAATGTATATTTATGTACATTTAATTGCCAACGCTATATGGCTCCTCACACGCCCCCTTTCTTCGGTAGTGGAAGATTTCCACTATCCAGCCGCGACTGTTCTGCTTGATACCGCCATCCCCGTTGTGTCCTTCCTCGTCGATTTGAGTCGTCTTAGGGCGCGTAGGGACCGTCATCTCCATCGTCGTCCGTCGCTACTCCCGCGTCGTTTCCCTCGTCATCCACTTCTGCTCCCGCGTCGTCTGCGTCGATTGAGTCCCGCACGCGGTCGTGCGGGGGACTCGACCAGCTCGGGGTCGATGGCAGCTCGGGAAAATGTTCCCGGATCCCCTCTGGGTTGATCCCATTGAGGTCACTCGGGTAACGGCGTCGTAGCGGCTTAACCACCGCCATCGCTGGTTTCGGGTGGCCCAGTGCCTCTCTGTCGCCCTCGACGTCGATTTCTTTGTCCTGTTGACCTGAGTCGGCAATCGTATTGGCACGCGGACTACACCAACCGTCTCACGCGCATCACGCGCACTACGCGAACCACGAGGCCTCGTGTCGAGTGTCAGTCCAGTGGCCATGCGCACGATCGGGTCCGATCCTCTCCCGTGCAGAGGTCCAGCGCCGCTGGGCTGTGAAGTTGTGCATGATTGCGGCTCATTATATACCCTTTTGTGTGGGTGTGTGCGCTCGCGTCCCTTATCCCTGGGGTTGGCGTTCTATCGGCCGATGCACGTCTCGACACTAGTGTGCGTGACTAACCAAGATTATCCGGGCATACAAGTACCTGCACTAGTGTTGGAGACTAACCAATGGTGCAAGGTTTTGTTTCACACGCACCCGCACCAGTGCAGTTGTTGCTGGATTTTTGGCGGTCGTTGCACTTGTGCTCTCCATAGTGCAAGCATTGTTGTTGCCTATTTCCGCCAAAGCGGCGAGCGAAACGTTTTCAGTGGCCGCTGTGCTTGCGCTCTCAATAGTGCAAGCATTGTTGTTGCCTATTTCCGCCAAAACGGCGAGCGAAACGTTTTTCAGTGTGTGCTGCGCTTGCGCTCTCAATATTGCGAGCAAAACGTTTTCGGCGGTCGTTGCACTTGTGTTCTCCATAGTGCAAGCGTTCTTTTTATCGATTTCCGTCGAATCGGCGAGCTAACCGTTTTGAGCGGGAGCTGCGCTTGCGCTCTCAATAGTGCAAGCATTGTTGCTTTTCTATGTCAGTGGTAAGCAGGCGGTCACTGCACTTTGATTCCATCAGTGAACTCTGAATGGGTCATGGCTCTCTTCAGCATTAGCTGTTGTTCACTTTGACAGCAATCAGCGTGTGCTCTCTGCACATTCGCCGCGTTCAGGGCTATTCACTATTTATAATAATACAAATATTTATAATATTTATATTTCTTTTGTTATTCTTATTATTGTTTTTTTTTGTTTTAATTATATGTATGTATATATGTATATATATATTTATTTATTGTTATGTTTAGGTGTATAATGTGAGTAAAATTTTAGTTTTTGAGTCACACTTATTCTTCCCCCTTTTAATTTTGGAGATTTGGGGACCGTCACCTTGCTGTATGGCTTCAAGTCGCTTACGTGTGCGGTCCGTATACATTTGTCTGCCGAGCTCCTTAGCTTGCAGATCACCGGTGACGTGAAATCTATGATTTCCATCCTGCGACGAAGGTTGTAGTGCCTGGTCTTGAGAGGCTTTTCCAAGCTTCGCTGAACAATTTCGAAAATGTCTTTCAACTTATTTTCATTTTCGTTCGGCGTTTGGATTACCTGACCCGACCGATCGCCACTTCGGCGAGCAACGCTTCGGCTGACCGGCTCGCGGCCCGGTGTGATGAAGGCAGCGCTGTATTCGGTGTGCTCGAGACGCTGGTGTTGACTGCCAGTGTCACCTCTGGTAACGCCTCATCCCAGCGTCTTTGGTTGTTCTTTGCGAACTGGGCGATCATCGTTTTCACTGTCCGGTTAACTCGTTCCGTTGGGTTTTTCTGTGGCGTGTACGGCGCAATGAATTGATGTTTAATTCCCATCTCCTCCAGGAAGTTTTTAAACGCCCTGCTGGTAAACTGCCGTTGTCCGTTATTAACACCTTTGGTACCCTGAACCGTGCCAGAATCCTCTCCCTGAAGGCCTTTTGCAGTGCTGCAGTTGTAGCGCTTCTAAGTGGCACCATTTCGGTCCACTTCGAGAAGCGGTCTACGAATACCAACAGCATCGTGTTCCCATGGGTGGACCTCGGTAATGGTCTCACGATCTCCGCACATACCGTGCTCCATGGCTCTTCAGGTATCTGACATGTGCTAATTGAATCGGCTTATATTGTTGAAATGTTTCGCATTGTATAACATATGCTCTCACGTCTCTGTATAAGCCTGGCCAATAGTAGCGCGCTGCTGCTCGGGCTATTGTTTTTCTGCTACCCGTGTGTCCTGCGGCGGCGGCCAACTTGCCCGTTGGCACACACAATTTCCAGGCTGCTTCATCCTCAGTTGCAGCTCGATGAGGATGTGCTCGTAGTTCAGATTTCTCTATATAATCTGGAAATTTTCAGGGATTTTTTGTTATGGCTGTTCGCATCTTTTGGATCCAGTGGCAGTCTTTATTCGCTTGGTCCCTTGTGTCTCCCACAGTTGAGACTCTGAGGCATGTCTCCAACCTTCCTGAGGGTCTTTCGATGGAGTTGAGCCACTTCCTTTTCGGCTACTGCTCGCCCCTCGATGGAGGACGCCGGTGTCCGTTTCCCGACGGACAACATACTGGCGTACGAACTCCAATACGCCCGCACATCCAACAATAGTCCAGCCTAGGGTTCGTTCAGACTACCGCTAAGTGTTCCTCCTGGCCGCAAAATCTGCTGACCATCGCTGGGTTATGTATATGCGTTTGAATATTGTCGTGTCTCGTCCTCGGGGCTGGCCTGTACGTTCCTCCACTGTCCGCTGTTGCCATGAATCGTGGCCTGTTTTGTCTTGGCGCTGGCTCTTTAGCTCTGCAGTGACGCGTCTGTGGTGGGTTCATGTGTCGGCGTGATGGCTCCATGTGTTTTTGTTGAGGATCTATGTGCATTCGCTGCGGAGTACTGTAATCTGTGTGCTCCACGCGTCTCTGCTGAGGCTCTATGTTCATTCGCTGCGGAGTGCTGTAACTTGGCTGCTCCATGCGGCTTTGCTGTCGCAACTTCTCCCTGTCGACATCGAGTTCATCAAATGCGGCTGCCAAGTGCATCAATTCCGCCAAGTTCTGGAATTCACCTGGCCTGGCCCTGCTCTCAGGTCTGGGAGGCTGTTGTTGTATATCTTGTGCAGTTGTTTTCCCGCCGTATACTGCAGTGGACGCATTAGCGTCTGCATCTCCACCATCTACATTTTAAATGGTTCGCTTATAGCCTGACGTCTGCGGGTAACTTCGTCCCTCAAGTTTTCAAAGTAATCCCTCTGTAAGAAGTACTCTTGAAAACTCTGGACGAATGTTACCCATGTCGTCCATTTCAGAGCCATTCCCTGTAGTAGTTCAGGCATGGCTCTGGGAACCTGATTCAGGTTGAGTCCATACGTATCCGCAGACCACTCGACTTGTTCCAAAAATTCTAACGGCTCCGTGGTGCCGTCGAAGCGAAAGTTCCACTCCCGGACTTGTTTCGCTACCCTCAGGTATTCTTGGGACATAGTCGTCGCCGTGTGGTCGTTCATGGACGCTCTCCTTTATGGCTGTGGGGCAGGTGTTTTTTTTTTGTTAATATATATATAATATAATTGATAACACGTGGGTTTTGATATATATTTAACAATGGTTTATTTCGTTTGGTTTATATGATTGCACAGATTTATTTTTGCACTGCGGGGTTAACGGCGGTCCACTGAAGCCCTTGGTCAGCTTCGAAGAGTGCACCTGTTCGCAAGAGTTTGCTCCAGGCGCTTCGCGCTCCAGCTAGGCAAATTCGTGATTTTGACTGTCCGACAGCGACACCGTACGGCACTCTGGTTATCCACCAGGATTCGCTCCCACACGCGCTGTCTAAACACAAGTTTTCTTTCACTTGTTTTCACCTAGTTGGCACGGATTTGCCTGTCACTACGCTCAAGCGTGGCAAGGATTCCACCTCTCACCCGATTTCAGGACCCCAATGTCCTGCGTTGTCCTTCGGCGTGCTGTTGATGGTGTTTGATACACACGATCGCGCTTCTCCACGTTGTTCTTGCGTTTTTACTTGGGTTTCACTTTTCTGCTCTCGTTTTTGACAGAGTTTCCACATCTGCTGTGACTTTCAAATTGACTGACTATCCCGTGTTGTGTGCTGCGACGCCCTTTTTATTTGAGGTCATAAAGGGAACATCGCCCATTACTGAGCATTGCATTGTCATGAGTGACGACTAACCAATCACACAGCGATACTTCCCTAAAAACCCCAAGATGCAAGCAGAAATCAAGAAACAAGTGGATGAACTGCTAGCCAAAGGATGCATCGAGCCATCAAAAGGCCCGCACAGCGCACCAATAGTGATGGTACGGAAGAAAACTGGGAAATGGCGCTTTTGCTTGAAAAAGACGCATACCCTCTGCCAAGAGTACACCATATCCTGGACCAGCTGAGAGAGGCTCGGTTCATCACGAGTTTGGACCTCAAGGATGGCTACTGGCAGATCCCCATGGAGAAAGAGAGTCGGGCGAAGACGGCATTCACAGTCCCAGGGAAAGGACTGTTTCAATGGAAGGTAATGCCATTTGGACTCCATTCGGCACCAGCTACGTTCCAGAGAGCCCTCGACCGCGTGATTGGACCCAAAATGATGCCACATGCATTCGCACACCTGGACGACATCATAGTGATCGGAATAATCTGGGGCATAAGGAAGCTGCGACCTTAATTGGAAGGATACCACATCACCGTCATCACGGTTCATATGGCGCTGAAGTGGCTCAAATCCATAGAAAGCCCCTCAGGCAGAATTGCGCGATGGGCACTGGAGCTTCGTGGGACCATTACCGAGGTCCACCCATGGGAACACGATGCTGTTGGTATTCGTAGATCGCTTCTCGAAGTGGCCACTTAGCGTCTCGAGCACGACCGGATACAGCGCTGCCTTCATCATACAGGGCCGGGAGCCGAGGCAGCCGAAAGCGTTGTTCGACGAAGTGGCGATCGGTACGGGTCAAGTACACTACAACCTTCGTTGCAGGATGGAAATCATGGATTTCACGTCACCGGTGATCTGCAAGATAAGGAGCTTGGCAGACAAACGTATACGGACCGCACACGTGAGCGACTTGAAGCCACACAGCAAGGTGACGGGTGAGTCACCAAATCTCCAAAATTAAAAAGGGGGAAGATAAGTGTGACTTCAAAAACTAAAATTTTACTCACACTTATACACCTAAACATAACAATAAATAAATATATATATAGTGACATATCCAGATCACGCAGATCTCTCATGTCCACACTCACTCCAAAACGCCAACGCCACATAAACAATGCCAACGCTTGCAACCACGCCAACGCCCGCCACATAAACATAAACATAAACAGTAGCATACATAACGCCACGCGCAGATCCCTCTTGCAACATCAGCAAATTTCGTCAATAACAAACCCAACTGAAGAATTATATTTTTTTTAATCAAATACCGTAATCAGACATTCAATTGGCGCAGCCGGTAGGATAATAGTGAAATATCGTGGAACGTCGTAAACCTTTCAGGACAACGTACTAGTGTTCCGCAAAAATCAACTGTTATCCGCATAAGGACCTCGTGATCCTTGTAAATCTTTTTTTTTAAAGTAAACATAAATACGCGAAGCAGACGAAGAAGAATTTTCGTCTTGTGTACAGGAGAACCTTCAAACAAATTACTAATAAAAGATATCAAAAGTGAAAGAAACATATTTATAAAAAAAAAAAACAAATCAACACACAATACCCACCTAGTAAAAAAAAATAAATCAACAACAAAAACGATGTCGGAGTCATTAAACCAGGCACTCGGGCAAATCCGCCAAGTACCCACCTTCGGTGGAGAAACGGACGAATTGGGAGGCTTCATCGGACGGATAGATTTCATCATGGAACTTTACCCAACCACTGATGTACGTCAAAAACTTATACTGTACAGCGCAATTCAGATGCAACTACATGGCGACGAGATGAAAACATCATTAAGACACTTACCAGGAGACTGGGCAACACTACGGAGCATATTAATTTCAACTTACAAAACACAAACATCATGTGAAGAACTATTAAGGAGAGTCTACAACACATATTTAGGAGGAAGTATTCGTAAGTTTCTCGAAGAACTCGAGCAGAAATCCTTTGTAATATTAAATAAGTTAGTAATAGAGAACAATGCCGAAAATAAAACACTGTACACCAAGGCATTAAATAATACTGTAAGTGACGTAATACATAAAAGATTACCAGACAGATTATACATGCAGTTAGCGAGATACGATATATCAACAACGGATAAATTAAAAGCAGTAGCTCAAGAACTAGGTCTATATGAAGACCGAGAAAAACCAAAACCTACAATTAATACACAGTACAATAAATATAATAATAAATATTATCCTAAGCCTCAACAAAATTACAACCAAAATTATAATCAGAATTATAGAAATCAACAAAATTACAACCAAAATTATAATCAGAATTATAGAAACCAACAACATTATTATAATACAAATTACAGAAATCAAAATATTCAAAACGATCCAACAGTTAATAGACAATTGTACAATGAATATCAATTAAAATTAAATGAAGGCAGGATGCAAAACCCTATCAATTATCAATCAAATAATAATAATAGACCACCTAACCAACCAATGAAAAGACAAAGACCTAGCACTAGTGGACAATCAAAAATGGACTGGACTGAAAATTTTCATCTACCAGCCTCGGGAATGAACACAGAATCCCATTCATAAGAATAGTTATGAATAATCAAAACTTACGATGCTTAATAGATACAGGTTCATCGGTAAACTTAATGAATAAAAATTTGTTTAATTCATAAAACTTCAAAGGAAAATACTACTTGCCAAACAATAAATGGAGAAATAAAATTAAATACGAGCATATCATTAGCTCCTAGCAAACTTTGCCCGACAGATCAAAAGTTTTACATTCATAATTTTTCCAAAAATTATGACATCCTCTTAGGCCGAACGTTCCTTAAGGATTGTAAAAGTGAGATCAACTACGAAGACGAATTTGTTAGACTTAATGATTTTCAATTTTTATTTAAATACAATAACGAAACCAAGGAAGAAGAATACAAAGACCCACCACTAACAAAAGACATACATACAGCATACGCACTAGAAAACGAACTAGCTGAAGGCAATCAATTTAGATTAGAACATCTAAATAAGGAGGAAAAATCGAAGTTAACAAAAGTTTTGTTTGAATTTAGCGACATTCAGTATAAAGAGAGTGACAATTTGACTTTCACTAATACTGTAAAACACGCTATCAATACAAAGGATGAGGATCCTTGTTATAGGAAACCTTATAGATATCTCAAAGCTATGACGAGGAAGTTAACGGGCAAATGAAAGAAATGATGCGACAAAGCATTATACCCAAAAAAGAAGATGTATCAAGAGATAAAAATACCGAATAATCAAAGACTATCGAAGCCCTAACAAAGAAAGCGTTAGCGATAAATATCCCATACCAGTAATGAACGGAATATTAGACAAGTCAGGAAAATACACAACAAACGTTTTAAGAGGAACATATGAGACAAACGGAATTATGAACGCAACAAAGAAAAGAAACTATAAAAAGGAAGAAAAAATAGAGAAAAAATTTATTTGGCACATTAACGGAAGACGACAAAACAGAACTCGCTGAAAAAATACACGATTTAGAGGCCAATAGCATAAAGGTAAACGAACTAAACAAAGTTATAGAAGCAGTCAACCATGGGATAGAAATATTGAACAGCATGACAGAAAATTCACAACAGAACATAAAATTAAGTTTATTAATATTCAACTTACAACAATTCACCGAATACATCGAAGATATTGAGATGGGAATGCAACTGACCAGATTGGGAATTTTTAACCCAAAATTACTAAAACACGATCATTTATTAAATGTTGATTCAGAAAAATTGTTAAATATAAAAACATCAACTTGGATAAAACCTGAAACAAATGAAATTCTAATAATATCACATATACCAAAAACTTTGTCAATAGAAACTTTATATTCAATAATACATATCCAGACGAAGAAAATAATATTTTAACCGAAACTATCAGAGATAAATACTATTTACACAAGAATAAAACTTATTCAACAACAGAAAAGAAACAAATAACAAACAAATGTATAAATGGTATTTTGAAACAAACAAAAGTTGAATGTAAATTCACAAAAACAAGAAAAAATTATGAAATAAACTTTATAGAACCAAATGTAATATTAACTTGGAATTTACCTAAAATCACACTTAATCAAAATTGTATACCACAAAAAATAGAAATTTTAGGAAATAATATTATCAAAGCAACCAACTGCACCGTACAATTAGAAGATATTCAGATAACAAATGTAATATCTGATTTTACACAATCCATTTATATAAATAATAATATAACTAAAACAGAGCCACTAGCATTCATACAAACTAAAGAACTCATAAGAGTACATACAAGAACTAACAATACCCTGCTAATCATAAGCTTAACATTAGTGACAATATTGTCAATAGTAATAATAAGCTATTCTTTATTCAAATGCAAAAATGTACCAAAACGAATAATAATCAGATATAAGAATGATGCAGCAACACAACCAACCATCGAAAATAAAGACGAAGCAACCGAGAAGAACAACGACTTAGGAACGCACCATATACTTAACGCTTGAGGACAAGCCAATTTCTAGGGGATGGGGAAGTGACATATCCAGATCACGCAGATCTCTCATGTCCACACTCACTCCAACAACGCCAACGCCAACGCCACATAAACAATGCCAACGCATGCAACCACGCCAACGCCCGCCACATAAACATAAACATAAACAGTAGCATACATAACGCCACGCGCAGATCCCTTTTGCAACATCAGCAAATTTCGTCAATAACAAACCCAACTGAAGCCAGCGATCATAACGCCAAACGCCTTCACCAGAATATTCTAACAATAACAAACCCCACTGGAGCCAGCGATCATAACGCCAAACGCCTTCGTCAGCAGATTCTAACATAAGCAATTTTTCTTTAAACAAAAACCCTTCATAAGCCAATCTTGAAATAAGACGCAAATGCGAGCTTTCTTTATCGATTAAGCCAGTAGCATAAGTGAGTTACATTTTGTACACCAAACTGAACAGACGCGTTTTGATGAATAAAGAATTATATTTTTTTAATCAAATACCGTAATCAGACATTCAATTATATACATATATATACATATAATTAACAAAAAAAACATATAGTAAGAATAACAAAAGAAATATAAATGTTATAATATTATATATTATAAATAGTGAATAGCCCTGAACGCGGCGAACGTGCAGAGAGCACACGCTGATTGCTGTAAAGTGAACAACTGCTAATGCTGAGAGAGAATGGCCATGACCCATTCCAGAGTTCACTGATGGAATCAAGTGCAGTGACCGCCGAAAGCGTTATGCTTACCGCTGACATAGAAAAGCAACAATGCTTGCACTATTGAGAGCGCAAGCGCAGCACTGCTCAAAGCGGTTAGCTCGCCGTTTACGGAAATCGATAACAAGAACGCTTGCACTATGGAGAACACAAGTGCAACGACCGCCGAAAACGTTTTGCTCGCACTAATGAGAGCGCAAGCGCAGCACTCACTGAAAACGTTTCGCTCGCCGCTTTGGCGGAAATGGAGAGCACAAGTGGCAACGACTGCCAAAAACGTTTTGCTCTACACTAGTGTAGAGGCGTAGCACATAGAGTAAATCCAGCAACAACTGCACTGGTGCGGGTGTGTGAGCAACAAAATCATGCACCGTTGGTTGGTCACCAACACTAGTGCAGGTACAGGTACGCCAGGATACCGTTTATTAGTCACGCACACTAGTGTCGAGACGTGCATCGACGATAGAACGCCAACCCAAGGGATAAGGGACGCGAGAGCACACACCACACAAAAGGGCATATAATGAGCCGCAATCATGCACAGCTTGACAGTCGGCAATCAAAGGTGACAAAATGGACGAACAAAACCCAACACCTCACGGCGGCAAAGCGGCCTCCAGTGGTCACTGCCAGTCGCGCCTAAATCGTCGTGCAAAGCCACAGCGCTGGACGGCGTTCACGCGACCACGCGGCCGCGTGGTTCGAGTAGTGCGCGTGATGCGCGTGAGACGGCTGGTGCGTGTAGTCCGCGTGCCAATGTCGATTGCCGACTCCAGGTCAACAGGACAAGGAAATGGACGTCGAGGGCGACAGAGAGCGCTACCGGGCACCCAAAGCTGCGAACGCTGTGGTTAAGCCCTGACGACGCCGCTACCCGAGTGACTTCAGGGGATCAACCCAGAGGGGATCCGGGAAAATTTCCCCGAGCTGCCATCGACCCCGAGCTGGACGAGTCCCCGCACGATTCGCAGGGGACGCGACCGCGTGCGGACTCAATCGACGCAGACGACGCGGGAGCAGAAGTGGACGACGAGGGAGACCACGCGGGAGTAGCACTACCGAAGAAATGGGGGAGTGTGAGGAGCCATATAGCGTTGGAATTAAAAATGTACATAAATATACATTTATGCTATATGCTCACAGTAACTGCATATCAGACCGAAATCTGACCCTGATTGCAGTTGCGGCGAATTCGCTCTCTTTCGCCCTCTCTCTTTCGTGCGCAGGTTGTCGACCATATGAGCGTGTCTGACACACATGTCCGTTAGGACATGTGCCGTTATAGTGTGAGGAGTTTGGCGAGTACAATATCGCCATCCACTACTCGCACGCTAACGGCAGACATGGTCTAGCGCCAACAAGGGTAGTGGAAAATTACCAATGATCACGCCACCAAGGCGATCACGTGATCTTTGGTACAGTCGCGACAAAAGGCTGCGACGCAGGACTTTAAAAAGGGCGTCGCAGCACACAACAGGGGTCAGTAAATTCGAAAGTCACAACAGATGTGAAAACTCTGCCGAAAACGAGCAGAAAAGTGAAACCAATAGTGAAAACGCAAGAACAACGTGAAGAAGCGCGATCGTGTGTGTCAAACAGGACGATACACAAGCAAGGAGCGCCGAAGGATCAACACCACGCCGAAGGACAACGCAGGACATTGGAGTCCTGAAATCCGTTGAGAGTGGAATCCTTGCCAGGCTTGAGCGTAGTGTGAGGCAAATCCGTGCCAACTAGGTGAAAATAAGTGAAAACCCTGTTGTGTGCGAGCGAATCCTGGTGGATAACCAGAGTGCCTTACGGTGCCGCTGTCGGGCAGGCAGATCACGAATTTACCTAGCTGGTGCAGAAGCCTGGAGCAACTCTTGCGAAGCTGACCAAGGGCTTCTGTGGACCGCCGTTACCCCGCAGGCATAAATAAATCTGTGCAAGTAAAGAAACATAATAAAAGAAACCATTGTTAAAAATATAATAAAACCCACGTGTTATCAATTGTCGCGTCGCATAAATATAAATTTGTTGCACTGACCCACAGCTCGACCGAGTTTTGGCCCGGCATAAGCAGAACGGTACGTCACAACTGGCGCCCAAATTTGGTGGTTGCGATAATTAATAACACACATTATATATATTGACAAAAAATGGTTCGCGCTTGGGTTTACAACTTAAATGAAGTGCTGAAGTATGGAGAAGAATTCCAAGTGGAGCTGAGTGGCATGGATGTTATGCGTCGACAATTCGGAGGGTGGGTAGACACTCACGAATCCATACTCCCATACAGCACGCGGATTGTTGAATTGGCAGCGATTCATGACAAATATTCACCGGCCAAAGAAATCGGTCAAGTTCCGGATGCAAGAGGGCAACGAACATTGATTTCGTCCAATTGAGCATACCGGCAATCAGCGCAGCAGGGCGCGCGCGAGACGCAAGCCACACCGCACCACAGCCATCAAGGAGAGTGTCCATAAGCGACCACACGGCGACGACTATGTCCCAAGAATACCCGAGGGTAGCGAAACAAGTTCGGGAGTGGCACTTTCGCTTTGACGGCACCACGGAGCCGTTAGAATTTTGGAACAAGTCGAGTGGTCTGCGGATACGTATGGACTCAACCTGAATCAGGTTCCCAGAGCCATGCCTGAACTACTACAGGGAATGGCTCTGAAATGGACGACATGGGTAACATTCGTCCAGAGTTTTCAAGTGTACTTCTTACCGAGGGATTACTTTGAAAACTTGAGGGACGAAGTTACCCACAGACGTCAGGCTGTAAGCGAGCCATTTAAAACATACATGGTGGAGATGCAAACGCTAATGCGACCACTGTAGTATATAGCAGGAAAACAACTGCACAAGATATACAACAACAGCCTGCCAGACCTGCGAGCATACGCCAAGCCAAGTCAATTCCAGAACTTGGCGGAATTGATGCACTTGGCAGCCGAATTTGAGGAACTCGAGGTCGACAGGGAGAAGTTGCGACAACAAAGCCGCATAGAGCAGCCAAGTTACAACACTCCGCAGCGAATGTATAGAGAGCCTCAACAGAGACGCGTGGAGCACACGGACAACAACACTCCACAGCGAATGCACATGGAGCCTCAACACATGGAACCACCACTGATGCGTCAATACCACCATACAGACCCAGCCCCGAGGGCGAAACGCGATATATGGCCTGCAGATTTTGCGGCCAGGAGGGACACTGCGCGAGAGAGTGTACGAATCCCATGATGGATTATTGTTGAATGTGTGGACGTATTGGAGCTCGTACGTCAATGTGTTGTCCGTCAGGAAACGAACACAGGCGTCCGCCACCGAGGGGCGAGCGGGATCCGAACAGGACAGAGCCAAGACGCTAATCGGCAGCCTGCAGGACGAGGGAGCGCAGTTGACAGCGGTCGTGGAGATCGGCAACTGTCAATAAAAAGCTACGATCGATACAGGAGCCACGAGTAGTTTCGTTAGCGTGAAGCTAGCTTGTGGACTGTTCGACGTAGGCCGACGATGCGCAACTGAACGGCGAGTCCGCATGGCAGATGGCCGATACAACGGAGTCCAGGAACAAGTAGAGGTGAATATCCGGCTCGGACGGAGCAACATGGATATTGCTCTACTTATATTCGCCGGAATCATAGACGACTTGGTTCTCGGATGGGATTTTCTGTCGGCCATGGGATCGGTTTTGGAGTGCGCCAGATTGATGATAAGTATACCTGGGGACGGAATACAAGAGCACCAGGAGGAGAAATTGTCCGTGGCAAAGACAGTCATACCACCAATACATCCGGACGCAGAAATCGGTGCATTCTTACCACGAGAATTGGCGGCATTTAAGGTCATAATGGGAACATCGCCCATTACTGAGCATCGCATTGTCATGAGTGACGACCGACCAATCAAACAGCGATACTTCCTTAAAAACCCCAAGATGCAAGCAGAAATCAAGAAACAAGTGGACGAACTGCTAACCAAAGGATGCATTGAACCATTAAAAGCCCGCACAGCGCACCAATAGTGATGATAGTAGTAGGGAACTGGGCATTCTATGACAGGAAGTCGTAAATCTTTTTTTACAGCTCTTGAATTGAGTTCATTGATCAGTGTAAAAGTGTTTTTGGTTCTCTTTTCGCACCTTCCTTGTCTTTGGTTAGAACTAGTAGGACACCTCCCACCTGAATGTTTCCAATCATATTTATAGTATTATTGACATGAAGTGTTGATGAGTAGGTACTTCGCACGTACGTTTGACACGTGCTGCTACCTTTTGTGTGTGTATGTTATGGGTTCTCACCCTTTTTACAGTTCGTCCTGTTTGAGTGACCCTTCTTATGATGATTTCACAGTAATTTGAAATAATAGCCTGCTCGTGTTTTGTATACCTGCTGACTTCATACCTAGGTGTCATAGAGTTTATTATGTTTAAATAAAAGAATTTTTTTGTTTACGTTTTCATAATATAATTTATTTATTCTTATTGTTATAGTTTAATTTTAAAGATAAATGTATATATTAAAATGTATTATTATTATTAATATCCATATTATTGATCCTCTTTGCTTAGGTTAGTGTATTGAAATATTAGACGATCCAGTTTTCTTTTATATGATACAAATTAGTGACAAGCACATGTATCAACTCCTTCTGTTGCATCATTCGAGGACCATGACACACCGTCAAGTGCTTTCATATTTTGATTTAATAAGACGATAGTTTTCATACTCTAAGAAATATTCTCAGTATTCCTCCAACAGTTTAGCGTGCTTCGGGAAAAAGCACTCCTCAAACTCCTTGAGGAAATCATCAATTCTCTCACATTTCTTTTAAATCCAAAATTCGTTATTAGACCCATAATGTTGTTTATTCTTCAAATGCCGAAATGCAACTAAAGAATTATTTTACTTTATTTTTAAAGAGTCTATACTTATGTCACTTTCTTTTGTAATACTTGTCTATACCGGTTTATATCTTTTTTATTTTTTTCCCATCTTTCTTGAAATTTCAAAACATAAACGAGTTAGGTCAATTTCTGCTTCATGTCCATAAGATGCATCTAAATCTAAAAGTTGTACATCGTATTTTCCCATATTTGAACATTTAGGGATAATATCATTATTATATATATTACAAATTTGATTTTTCAGCAACGTGTTCCAACATAAGAATGATGTGAAGAATATCCCCAATCTTATGAAGGCTCTCCATGACTCACTATCAAATTCAATTTTATTACCATATTGATTTAAAATTAATATACACTGCTTATCTGATTTTCTAATTTTAAAATGACACTTTATGCTTTCAATCTTAGGATTATCCATTAATGTATCAGGCATCAAGAACTCAAACTGCTCAAGCCTTAACTGGATATATTCCTTAAATGTTAATAATTGAAGCCATTCCTCTTTTCCAAATCCAATGAAATTGCGCTTATGTTGCTGCATTCAAACCATTGGTGTAAATCGTCTCGTTGTTGAAAAGCCACACTTTAATTTTAATTGTAGATTAACAAAATACTCAAATCCAAAAATGATTTCATGGTCTTGTATTTTTCTCGAATTTCTAGATTTTCTTAGCTGAAATGTGTCCATATTGATTGAAAAGTTGACTCAAACTAACTTGAAATTGAATTGTTAGCGCTATTTAAGGTGAAGAGTCTAGATCATGATTCTCAGTACATTATTTACATTAAACACAAAATGATTAAGTTGGACAGAAGCTCGTGTATTCTTCTAGACTTCCAGTATATATTTGGAAATGAGAGACAAATTTTTATAAAAGAATTGGCCTTTATGCAAGCAGGATCAACTATTCCGAATTTTTACCACTTCAAGCCTCCCTATGACATAAAAGAGCTGGATGAAATAACTAGAAAAACCATAAAAATAACTAAACAGTATGTTGATGCATTGAATTGGAGTGAAGGAGACATTTCTTATTTAAGCCTTGGTGATATATTAAGTCCATTAAATAGTTTCGCTTCAGTTATTGTACGAGGTAGAGCTAAGAAAGAGTTTTTAACTAAATATTTAACTACAAGAATAATTGATTTAGAACTAGATCAAAGTTTAAGTCACTTTCAAAACTTTTTTACAAATTGTAGAATACATAGGAAAATATCAAACCATTGTGCTCTAAACAATTTATTTAAACTCTTTCTAATCTTAGAAAGCTCTAATTTTAGAATATATGGAAATTAAATTCTGTTCACACCATTATGTTTGTAAATAATAATAAACACATTTAATTATAAATTTGGAGTTTTCGTTATTTATTTAGCCATTGGATCTACATCACACTTAGATTTAAGTTTACAATAAAATCTAATACAACTCGAGCGTTTCTTAAGGCACATACACCTTTATTTAGATGGGACCCACAGTCGGAGAAAACATTACATTTCAGCTCATCTAATCGTGGGCATCCATATTCTTCAATGTTTATTACACACGTCCTTAGATACTTTTCAAGAAACTTTTTCTTTATATCTCCCTTCGATATTACACTCATATCATTAACAAGCTCACGAAGATAATTTCTTACTTTTAAAAAGCTCTCAGATCCATCATTCCAACAGAGATTGTGTTGATTTCTAGTTAACCATATTGCCGTTTTACGGGCCTTCTTAATTAATCTGAGAAAATCATATGGTGGTTTTATAAAACTAGGACAATTTCTTTTAATATAAAATAGTTGTTATTTCCATAAAATCCTTGAATGTCAACAACTACTTGATTCTCCATCAAATTTATTTAAACAATGCGCTGAACTAATACCGTTAATGGTGAATACTCAACTAACCGATCATGCATAAGTAGTCAATATACTTTAGTGTTTCTCTCACTGGCACTATCCAACTTGATGGAAACTCTGTTATCAATCGGACCAGTTTTTACAGTCTCATTCTGGTGTATTAGATCTATAACAACAGTTGGTGCTTTTTCTTTGAATTCTTTAGGTGATAACAATGGTTCAGTCTGCTTCATATAGTAACTTGCTTGAAAATTTGTATACGTATCGTACAAACTTGCAAATCGATCACGATTAAAATTTATATTCATATCATCATAGGGATACGTCTCAGAGTTCAAGTACACTTTCAAGTTTCGCAAATGATTTTGAATCAATTTATTATCTACTTCTAAAGGCTATTATAGCAAAACGGGTGCGTTCTCTATTGGCTGCAAGCTTGACATTCCATACGTGATGAGTACCCTCTGCTAGTGTTGGATTGAGATAACAATCCCAACTGCGGAATGCTAGTGGTAGTGAGCCTCCATTTTTGTTATGTTTAACATTAGTAATTTCTTCTCATCACTGAGAGTAATATGTGGTACTTTCCATGTAATATTTGTTATATTTAATTTATAATCAGTACTATCAATTTTAGTATGATATACTTCATCCATATTTTTAGTTATGAGTAGATTAGTTCATGTTTACAATTTAGTAAGACTTTGTTATAGTCTTTAGAAAATCAAGCAGGTTTTTAAGAGGAACAGAGAAATTAAAATATCCATCATTTGGCAGTTGTTTTTCGTTTCCATTAAACCAACCAGTATTCTCAAGCATACGACTTTCAGGCTTATTCAAGGAAATATAGTTTTTAAGCTGGTTGAAGTACCAACAAACCTAGTTCGATCAATTTCAATTCCATTCAACTCATATCGAACCTCATCAAAAAGATAGCTCACACAATTGTAGAAATCGAACCCTCAATATTAATAAAACTCTCGCTCGGGACTACATTGTAAGTCCTGATTTTGGATTGTGATTCTAACTTCATCATTACTCTTAAATGATTGGAGATAGGAGAGTAGCTATGATATTCTTTTTGGTTATATTCTCATCCGAATAGGGTTTCTCTCGATCAGGTAACAAATTAGTCATTGTTCTCTTATTTTTAGGCCCAATGACTTTAAAACAATTTGTTCTCTGTTGTGAGTATTGTTCTTAACGATCTTCTTTCTTCTGTAGTGTAACTCAAAGTGTTTGATGATGGAGGATAACATACATTTTTATTATAAATAATCATTTTTGATGTCTTAAATGTAAGCGAAGTGTAACACTTTCATTACGTAAATTAACTAAATGACCGTCCTGATCAACAATCCGTATTATTAATGAGTGTATCTTTCTCGTGTTCACTGGGAAATAAATAAGATTGTGGGGCTTCTCAACCATTTTATAGCCTGAGGCACAATTAAAGCAAACTCATCCAATACATGCTTCATTCTGCATAACATACGATCCGCTTACAATATTACATTCTATACGAATTGTATTTACTTTTAAAATATCCACAGGCTGGTCAGAGATGTGTATTGAATTCGGGCTTAATATCTTTTATTAAACCCAAATAATTGACCAATTGTATTCTCTTTATTAAAATATAGCTTGTTCCTTAGTTGAAATTATTAATTTTTTTGTTTAAATTTATCTGTTTCTTTTTTATCCATTTTCTCAATAATAATATTACTTATATCACTAAGCTCGTACGATCCAACAGGTATCACAATTAACAGCCATTTTGTCCGCAAATCGAAAAGTCTACTCCGGAGTCTTAAGTTCAAAAGCTTCTTGCTGATCTATGGTCGAAAACAAGGTATCCCATCCATTACAGAAATCTTCATCATTGTTTAAGAAATGGTCCAATTAAATCAAAAGAAATTCATAAGATTTTGGAATTTAATCACTGTCCCAGACTTTAAAAGTATATAGAATTAAATACATTTCTCAGTACATTCTCAAAGAAAAAAAAATAAATAAATAAAAAAATTTTTAAAAGACTTTTTAAAATTATTAAACTATACAGTCTACGGAAAGTCAATGAAAACGTTGTTAAACGTAAAGATATTATATTGGTCACATCGTGGGAAACCACAAATTGCATTAGTTTGGGATGTTCGTGCCTTGTTGCAAAGACCAGTTTCCATAGTTCTGCCCAATTTTCTGAAGATATGCATGCGATTCAAATGTATTGCTTACATCGGAATCAACTTGAAAAACCGTATTAAACCATGTTAAACCACATGAAGCAGCGATAAACCACATGATAAACAGTAAAAAACCACATGAAAAACAGTAAAAACCGTTCGAAAACCGAAACCGCCTGCAAAGGTGTTGAATGGCTTATATCTGTTATTTTAATTGCTAAAAATGGATGAGCATATACTGAAAGAATTGTCAAAAACAAGAAGCGACTAAAAGAAAATTTAAAAGCATAAAAAATGTGTATCTTTTATGTTAATTTAAGAAAAATACATTTTCACTTGTTGCTTAGAAAATTGTGAAAAGCAGATGAAGAAAAAGCATATGATTTTAGATTTTAATATTTAGTTTTATTTGATTTCATTTTTGGCAAAATAAGTCTATTTTACGCATAAATAAATATGAAGTATAAAAAATATCCCTTTCATCTTTGTTAGGCAGTTCCACAAAGGGGGCTCCATTATTTCCTCCTCCTCTGTAAGGTCTACCACAACGATGTCCTGCTCTTCATCAAGAGACTCCGCGAAGGTGGGCACCATCATTTCCCCCTCTTCTGTAAGGTCAATAAATTCGATTTCGTCCTCTTCATCAGGCAGTTCCACAAAAGGGGGCTCCATTATTTCTTCCTCCTCTGTAAGGTATATCGCATCGATGTCCTGCTCTTCATCAAGAGACTCCGCGAAGGTGGGCACCATTATTTTCCCCTCTTCTGTAAGGTCCATAACTTCGATTTCGTCCTCTTCAATTAGCGGTGGAACCCTCGGGTTTGATGTCGATGGTTGTGGTGGTGGTGTTAACTGAAATGCATCCGTTACATTTTCCTCCTCCAGCCAGCAAATGAGATCTTCTAAGTTCATGATCATCTTATTATTTAAGTCTATACTATTCAAGACGCTCTTTTATAACCCAAACTTGTGAGGAGCCATATAGCCGTGGCAAATAAATGTATATAGAATATACATTTATGCTATATGCGCCCCTCACAGTAACTTCATATCAGACCGAAATCCGGCCCTGATTGCAGTTGCGGCGAATTCGCTCTTTTTCGCCCTCTCTCTTTCAACTGCAGGTGGTCAGCAATGTGAGCGTATCTGGCGCACGCGTAATACAGGACAAGCGCCGTTATAGTGTGAGGAGTTTGGCGAGCGCAATATCGCCATCCATACTCACACTAACGACAGACATTGGCTGACGCCAGCAGAACAGAGTGGAAAATTACTAAAGATCACGCCACCACGCCGATCGCGTGATCTTTAATACAGTCGCGACAAAAGGCTGCGAGGGAGGACAATAAGAAGGGCGTCGCAGCACAAAACGGGGGCAGTCGGTTAAGCCCGGCCGAAAGAAGAAGAAAGGTTCGTTACAACTGGCTCCCAACTTTGATGACACACGCGTGATATATAGAAAGAGAAAAAATGGTACGTGCGTGGGTGTATAACCTCAAGAAGGAGGAAGTGCTAAAACACGGAGCGGAATTCGAGGTGGAGCTAAGTGGGAATCTGCACGCCATGCGTCGGCAATTTGGAGAGTGGGTGGACACTCACCAAGCCAGACTCCCCTATAGCACGCGGATTGCGGATTTGGAAGTCACCCATGGCAGGACATCACCTGCCAAAGAGATAGGCAAAGTTGCAGATGTGAAAGATACGACGACATTCGACTTCGCACAGCTAAGCGTCCCAGCAACTAGCGCAGCAGCGCGCGCTAGAATCCAGTCGCACACTATGGGCAAGGCCCTCACCACAGGCATCAAGAAGAGTGTCCATAGGTGACCACACGGCGACGACTATGTACCAGGAATACCCGCGGGTAGCGAAGCAAGTACGGGAGTGGAACTTTCGCTTCGACGGCTTCTGGTCAGCCGATACTTATGGCCTCAACTTAAATCTGGTTCCCAGGGCCATGCCGGAACTGCTACAGGGAATGGCCCTGAAGTGGTACGTTGCGAACAATGAACACTGGACGACATGGGTAACTTTCGTCCAAAGTTTTTAAGAGTATTTCCTGCCTAGGGATTACTTTGAAAACTTAAGAGACGAAGTCACCCGCAGACGCCAGGCGATGACCGAGCCATTCAAGCACTACATGGTGGAAATGCAGACGTTAATGCGACCACTGCAGTACTCGGCGGAAAAGCAGCTCCACAAAATATACTGCAACAGCCTTCCAGACCAGCGAGCGTATGCCAGGCCAGGTCAATTCCAAACTCTGGGGGAATTGATGCATTTGGCAGCTGCGTTTGGAGAGCTCGAAGCAGACAGAGAAAGGCTGAGGCAGCAGAGCCGCATGGAGCAGCCGAGATACGAGTCTCCGCAGCAGAGCCGCATGAAGCAGCCAAGATACGTTTCCCCGCAACAGAACCGCATGGAGCAGCCGAGTTACGACCCTCCACAGCAGAGACACATGGAGCAGTAACAGAGCCGCATGGTGCAGCCGAGGTATAACACTCCACAGAGGAGGCAAGTAGAGCCTCAACAGAGACGTATGGAGCCACCGCATATGCGTCATTACCACCAGACGGAACCAGCAACATGACAAAACCGGCAACGATTCATGGCAATGGCGGATAGTGACGAAACACAACCCGACACAACACCCAGGCCAGCCCCGAGGACGAGGCGGGACAACGTCCAAACTCATATACACAATCAAGCGACGGCCTGCAGATTTTGCGGCCAAGAGGGACACGTAGCAGTAGATTGCGGGCGCATTGGAGTCCGTACAGCAGAATGTTGTCCGTCGGGAAACGGACAACGGCGTCCGCCACCGAGGGGCGAGCGGGAGCCGAACAATGCAGCCCCGAGACGCTAATCGGTAGCCTGAAGGACGAGGGAGCGCAGCGGTCGTAGAGATCGGCAACTGTCAGTACAAGGCTACGATCGACACAGGGGCCACGAGTAGTTTCGCGGAGTCCGGGAACAAGTCGAGGTAAATGTCAGGCTCGGACGGAGAAATATGGACATCGCTCTACTAATACTCCCAGGAGTAATAGACGACTTGGTTCTTGGATGGGATTTTCTGTCGGGCATGGGCACGGTTTTGGAGTGCGCCGAATTAACGATTAAAATACCTGGAAATCAAGTGCAGCAACATCTGGAGCAGAGACTGTCTGTGGCAAGACAGTCATACCACCAGCAAATCCGGACACATAGATCGATGCATTTTTGCGACAGGAAATAGCCGCTTTTGATGGCATAAAGTGAACATCGCCCATAACGGAGCATCGTATCGTTATGAGCGACGATCGGCCCATAAAGCAGCGATGCTTCCCTAAAAATCCGAAAATGCAGGCCGAGATCAACAAACAAGCTGATGAACTAAGGGATGCATCGAGCCATCAAAGAGCCCGCCCGCACCCATAGTGATGGTGAGAAAGAAAACGGGGAAATGGCGCCTCTGCGTAGACTTTAGGCAACTGAACGCCAAGTCCGTGAAAGACGCATACCCCCTCCCAAGAGTGCAGCACATCCTAGACCAGCTAAGAGAGGCGCGGTTCATCACGAGCTTGGACCTCAAGGATGGCTACTGGCAGATCCCGATAGAGAGGGAAAGTCGAGCGAAGACGGCATTCACAGTCCCAGGGAAAGGACTGTTCCAATGGAAAGTGATGCCATTCGGACTCCACTCGGCACCAGATACGTTCCAGAGAGCCCTCGACCGCGTGATTGGACCCGAGATGATGCCACATTCATTCGCATACTGGGACGACATCATTGTGATCGGAAAAAACACGCGAGGAGCATATGGACAATCTGAGAGAAGTTTTCCGACGGCTGAGGGCAGCAAATCTCAATCAACGTGGAGAAGTGCGACTTCTTCTTCAAACGAGAGTTAAAATACCTCGGACAACAGGTCACTGCAGAAGCTGCCATCGCCGAGCTGAAGCCACCGGGAAATGTCAAGGAACTGCGGCAATACTTGGGAGTGGCATCATGGTATAGGCGGTTCGTACCAGATTTTGCCACCCACTAAACGCGCTCGTCAAGAAGGGAACCAAATGGGAATGGACCAGAGAGCGGCAGGAAGCTTTCGAAAAGGTGAAAGCAAAGCTAACACAATCACCGGTGTTGGCATGCCCAGATTTCTCCATGCTATTTTGCTTGCAAACGGATGCTAGCAATTATGGCTTGGGGGCGATATTGACCCAAAACTCAGTGGAGGGTGAACGGGTCATATCGTATGCAAGCAGATCCTTAAATGGTGCAGAGCGCAACTACTCTGCGACCGAGAAGGAGTGCCTTGCAATAATCTGGGGCATACGAAAGATGCGACCTTACTTGGAGAGATATCACTTCACCGTCATCACGGATCATATGGCTCTGAAGTGGCTGAACTCCATCGAAAGCCCCTCAGGCAGGATTGCGAGATGGGCACTGGAGGTGCAACAATTTGATTTCGATATCAAATACAGGAAGGGAAACCTGAATATTGTTGCAGATGCCCTATCTCGACAGCCCCTGAAGGATACATGCCGCAGAATCTCAACGGTGGAAGACGCGATGGACCAAGCAAATAAAGACTGCCACTGGATCCAAAAGATGCGAGCCACCATAGACAAGAATCCCAGAAAGTTTCCAGATTATATTGAGGAATCTGGAAACTTATACAGTCACATCCCCACAGAGCAGGAACGGGGAGCATTCGGGGAGCAGGAAGACAATAGCCCCAGTAGCAACGCGCTACTATTGGCCTGGCTTATATAGGGATGTTAGAGCATATGTTCAAATATGCGAAACATGCCAACAATATAAGCCAAGTCAATTGGCCGCAGCCGGACACATGCACACACAAATTCCCGAAGAGCCATGCAGCACGGTATGTGCGGACTTCGTGGGACCATTGCCGAGGTCCAGCCATGGAAACACGATGCTGCTGGTGTTCATAGACCGCTTCTCAAAGTGGACCGAAATGGTGCCACTTAGAAGCGCTACAACAACAGCACTGCAAAAGGCCTTCAGGGAGAGGATTCTGGCACGGTTCGGAGTGCCAAAGGTGTTGATAACGGACAACGGCACACAGTTTACCAGCAGGGCGTTTAAAAATTTCCTGGAGGAGATGGGAATTAAACTCACTGCGCCGTACACGCCACAGGAAAACCCAACGGAACGAGTTAACCGGACAGTGAAAACAATGATCGCCCAGTTCGCAAAGAACAATCAAAGACGCTGGGATGAGGCGTTACCAGAGCTGACACTGGCAGTCAACACCAGCGTCTCTAGCACGACCGGATACAGCGCTGCCTTTATCACACAGGGCCGGGAGCCGAGGCTGCCGAAAGCTTTGTTCGATGAAGTGGCGATCGGTACGGGCCAAGTAATCCAAACGCCTAACGAAAAAGAAAATAAGTTAAAAGATATTTTCGAAATCGTTCGGCGAAGCTTGGAGAAGGCCTCTCAGGACCTGGCAAAGCACTACAACCTTCGCCGCAGGCCATGGAGCCCCAAAATTGGAGATAGGGTGTGGGTGAAAGTACACCACCTATCGAATGCGGCGGAGGATTCGCAGCCAAGCTTACACCGAGATACGGCGGCCCGTACCAAATCGTGAACTTCACATCCCCGGTGATCTGCAAACTGAAGAGCGCAGCAGACAGGCGAATAAAAACGGCGCACGTGAGCGACTTAAAGCCACACTGGCTGGAGCCGGTTGAGTCCCCAAATACCCTAAATTAAGAGGGGAGGGAAGATAAGCGTGACTCCAAAAATTGGACTCACACTTATACACCTGAATAAAAAAAATGGGTATACAAAGGTCGTATACACCTAAATATATATATATCTATAAATAATATAAATGTTCAGAGAAGAACATGCCACTCCAATTGCAGTGAGAATTTACCAAAAATCACGCCACCGAGATGATCACGTGATCTGTGGTAAAGTGCGAACGACAACCACGCTCGAACTGGTGAGAGCGCACGTGCAACGGCTCGATATATCGTTTTGGTACAGTGCGAACAACAACAACGCTCGCACAGTTGAGAGCGCAAGTGCAGCGGCCGCCGAAAACGTTCGCTCGTCGCTGTGACGGAATTCGGCCACAACAATGCTCGCGCAAACGAGAGCGCAAGAATAACCACAGCCGAAAAAAATTGTTCGTCGCAAACAATAACAACACCTGCACTGATAAGAGCGCTCGGAACTTTGCGCAGGCGCTGTTAGTTAGTCACGCACAATAGTGCAAGTGCATATGCAAAGCCATGCAGGCAATAGCAATGCTTGCACTAGTGCAGAGGCGTGCACAAATAAAGAGATCGACAACCACCCGAGTCCCAGCAGACGGACATCCCAACTACTATGGTGCGGCGCTATCGAATAAAAATGTCGGCGGCGCACGGGGCACGGGCGTACCAGCTCAAAAACCCCGAGTAAAAGGGACAAAACACCGATAGTCGCCGCTGAAGAGGGGAAATTTTCTACTACCGAAGGAAGGGGGAGTGTGAGGAGCCATATAGCCGTGGCAAATAAATGTATATAGAATATACATTTATGGTTTATGCGCCCCTCACAATAACTGCATATCAGACCGAAATCCGGCCCTAATTGCAGTTGCGGCGAATTCGCTCTTTTTCGCCCTCTCTTTCAACTGCAGGTGGTCAGCAATGTGAGCGTGTCTGGCGCACGCGTCATACAGGACAAGCGCCGTTATAGTGTGAGGAGTTTGGCGAGTGCAATATGGCCATCTATACTCACACTAACGACAGACATTAGCTGACGCCAGCAGAACAGAGTGGAAAATTACAAAAGATCACGCCACCACGCCGATCGCGTGATCTTTAATACAGTCGCGACAAAAGGCTGCAAGGGAGGACAATAAGAAGGGCGTCGCTGCACAAAACGCGGTCAGTCGGTCAACAAGAAAAAGCGCGGTCGGTAAACATAAAAGTAAAAAGTGTAAGAAGAAAAGCACGCGCAACACACAGTGAATAAAAATCCAGAGACGACGCCGAGGGAACAACGAGGCACTCGACGCCGAGGGAACATCGAGGGAATCGCCGCCACCAACCGAGAGATAACGCGGGACATTGAGGTCCTGAAGTCGGGTAAGAAGTGTGAATCTTTGCCACGCTTGAGTTGCGGCAACGGCGAAACTCGCAAGAGCCTAGCGACGTGAGTGCGGCAAACTCTGTGCTCTGACAACGCGAGTACGTGCGAAATCCTGGCGGTAGCCGGAGGGCCGTACGTTTGCAGCTGTCACACAGGTGGGAGCCTTAAACTCGCTTAGCCGGTGAGCGGAGTGCCGAGCGAAATCCGCAAGAGCTCAGCGACTTGAGTGCGGCAAACACTGTGCTCTGACAACGCGAGTACATGCGAAATCCTGGCGGTAGCCGGAGAGCCGTACGTTTGCAGCTGTCACACAGGTGGGAGCCTTGAACTCGCCTAGCTAGTGATCGGAGTGCCTGGAGCCAACTCGTTGCGAACAAGATCGCTCGTTGAAACCGACCAGGGGCTTCAGTGGTCGGCTGTTAAACCTCGAGAAAACCGGCGAGGGACAGCAAGTCTACTAACATATATAAAGCGCTGGGTCAATTGTCCGCTTCGCACAAATGAAAATATGTTGCACGAACCCATAGCCCGGCTGAGGTTAAGCCCGGCCGAAAGAAGCAGAAAGGTTCTGTTTAGGTTCATATAAATTAATACGTATTTAATCATAAGCCATTTGTAAGTACGCTGCAGATAGCGCAGATACACAGCAAATAGGATACACCCAATCCATGGGTTGTGATTAGAAATATTTTCACACCATCTGTCGAGCGGCCTGCAGTTAGCAGATACTATCTCATAGCAGCGTCGTAAATAAGATAACATTAAGACATGACCCATAGATAACTATTGATTGTTTAGGTCAACTCGAAAATAGCATAACTAGTCCTAAGGAAACATTATCGTCTAAGAATTTTGTATATAAGACATGCATTTTTACTCAATAAAGTCAGTGTTCTTCATAGCCTCAATATCATCAGAGGTCTACATTCATTTCTACCATCGCATTTACTGTGCGCAACGAAGGACATTCATTCTCCGCAGTCCAACTAGTTCAAGTGCTAGTTGCGACGACCTTTAGTAGTCAATTTATGTACTGAATACTTCCCTCATAATATACACAAACATTTTGGTGACCATGACGTGATCCTCCAGTTGTCAACAAGGCGACAATCAAAAGGATTCCTGCAATCTCCTAACACAGTTCACTTTATATGTGAGACCAGCTGAAGTTGTCAACTAGGCGACATATCAGGATAAAAGTGAGCTCAAAAATAAAAACTGATTAAGAAACAGATATACCAATACATATCTGTAAAAGTACAACAAGCGACAAAAATCAGTAAAAATGTCATCAGAGAAGGTAACCATCGATGAGTTACTTGATGTCCAGAAAGACATCGGCAATGAAATTGTACGGCTGATATCTAATTATAAAAAGGATTCCGTTGAGAGAAAATCTCAGACTGGTTATCACAAAATGAAAACAGACTCTCAACGTGAAATGGAGTTCTGTTCAAGAAAATGACGAAGTCATTAGAAAATCTGGCGAGCTACCAGAAAATCATCAATACTTCACGTACTATGAGGACTTAAGAACAACTGTTCGGAAGTGCTTAGAAAGTGATGAAAAACGTCAGCAATCCACCTTAGAAGTCAAGGTGATTGCATTGTGCCGGCGACAAAGGGCAATGATCGCATCACTGCATCGCACATTGCACCAAAGCACCCAAGAGCACGCACATTAGAGCTCATAAGGAATCTATGGGCACAGATTCAAGAGGTCCATTTTCGAGCTGTATGAAGAAGTTGAAAACCAGAAGAAAATGGATATGATACAAAGGAGTATCTAAAGGCAGAAGAAGAAGTACAAAAAGACTAGCTTCAAGAAACAATAAGCAGTGCACCAATGACATAAACTTTCCTCGTATAACCATCCCCAAATTTGATGGGGATACGAGTATATTAAAATGGACACAATTTTTCGATATGTTTGTGTCCATGGTACACAATACCAACATGCCAACAACTCAGAAAATGTGGTATTTAAAAACCAGCGTGATCGGTGAGGCAGAAAGACTAATACGCCAAATCGAATTGAAAGAGGATAATTACCTCCACGCATGGAACATCTTGGTTGCCGCTTACAACAATCCAAGAGACATTGCATCAACGGTATTGAACCGATTCTTAATACATCAAGCAATTAACGATAATGTAAAATCGCTTAAGGAGCTTTATATAGTCACCTTGGAGTCCCTTGCATCTCACAAGGGACTGGGACTAGACATTTCAACGTGGGACCCTATTCTAATTGCGGTCATAAGGAATAAGCTCGACAGCACAAATAAAACGCTGTACGAGCAATCACTAAGCAACTCGAAGAAGATACAAAAACTGGACACCATGCTCCAGTTTCTTGAACAAAGAGTTCGTGTTTTAGCTAGCGGAAGCAAAACACATAGCAATACCAAAAGACTCTAGATGGGAGCAACTTGTGCATCCTCCTCAACTACAAGGAAGGATTTCCGTGCAAAGACAGCCGTTGAGAGATAAAATTGGATTCAACGACAAAGGCTGTGCGTCAACTGCCTCAATGGAGGTCACATGGCAAACGCTTTCCCAAATCTCTTTAAATGCTTCAAGTGCCAAAAAAGGCACCATACGCTGCTGCATTTGGAAAATTCCACATTGGAGCCACAAAATCCAATTGTGGCATCAGCAAGTAGCAAGAATATGAATCTACTTGCAACAGCAAAAGTAATAGTCCAAGGAAACAATGGACAACAAGCAACGATCAAGGCTTTGCTGGATTCTGGATCACAGATCAACGTGATATCAGAACGACTCGCATCTTTGTTGTCAAACCGACACTGTTCCACATTACGAATTGAAGGCATCGGTGGACAACAAAAGACAAGCAGAGCTCGTGCAAATTTGTTGGTAAAGTCATTACACAAAGACTTTACAATGCGGATTGAAACAGTTATTCTACCGTACATTATTACGGATCAGCCAACCCAAAGTATAAATGACAAAGATTGGAACATGCCAGCAAACCTACCATTGGCAGATCCCCAGTTCAATAAAACTGTCAAAATCGACATGCTTATCGGTGCGGAACATTATTATGTACTATTGCTTCCGCAACATCACAAAATACCCTCTGGTCCAATCATGCAAAAGACCAAGTTGGGATGGGATGTGGCGGGAAAAATCAAAAATTCAAGGATGTCAGCAGCCATTTGTGCAGTAGCAACGGGAGAGGAAACAAATACCATATTGGAGCGATTCTGGACCATTGACAATTTGAAAACCACAGAAAGGCATCGTACACCAATTGAAAAGGAGTGCGAGAGCCATTTCGTAGAGAACTTGCAGACTGCAGCAGATGGAAGATTCATAGTAAAATTGCCGTTTGCTGAACATTCTTCAGCCCTGGGGCCCTCGTTGGAGACTGCAGAAAAACGTTTCCTCGCAATAGAAAGAAGGACAGATTCAAAAATCTGGAAATCGTAAGGGGACTTCATGACTGAATACGAACAATTGGGTCATATGAAAGCTGTCCCTCGAAAGCTCTTTCCAAAATCTCACTATTTCATTCCTCATCATTGTGTGCTGAAACCTGACAGACATCGACAGGAAAATCCTTAAATGACATATTGCAAGTTGGACCCACGGTGCAAAGTGATCTCATGTCAATTCTATTGAGATTCAGAACGCACAAGTACGTATTTATGGCAGATATTGAAAAGATGTATCGCCAAATATGGATAAACCCGGAACACCAATTTAATCAGATGATAGTTTGGAGAAAAAATCCAAATGATGAATTAAAGTACTATCGATTAAAAACGGTTACATATGGAACAGCATCGGCTCCGTTTTTGGCAACTAAGTGTCTAAATCACTTAGCTTCACTCCACACAAGCAGTTCACCATTAGGATCCTCTGCCTTAAGGGATGACTTCTACGTAGATGATTGTCTCACAGGAGCAGATTCAATACAAGAAGTGATCCAAATTCGGCAGGAGTTGGTAAAAAAACTACTCCCCAAGGGATTCAACTTACGAAAATTGTGCTCAAACAATGAGCAAATTCTTCAAGGATTACCCAAGGATGATATCATAAGCAATATTAAGCTGGACGAAACACTGGAAAATTACAGTGTCAAGACTGGGCATTATTTGGATGCCACAAAACGTGTAGTGTGCTCGGAGTTGGCACAGATCTTGGATCCTCTAGGCCTGTTCTATCCTGTCGTGGTAAAGGCTAAAATTTTATGCAACGACTCTGGGAGTCAAAACTCGACTGGGATGACGAATTACCCATAAATCTTCAGAACGAGTGGAAGGATTATGAGAGGACTTGCAAAGCCTCAATTCAATGCAAATTCCGAGGCACATATTCGATGGAAAAATTCCAGTCACGAAGGAATTGCACACATTTGTGGATGCTTCAGAACAGGCATATGGCGCAGCAATATATGTACGCGCAACGTACAAAAACAAGCAAATATCGTGCGCTTACTATGCTCAAGTCTCGAGTGGCTCCAACAGCAAAACAGTCACTATCTTGCCTGGAACTATGTGCTGCATTATTAGGTGCTGAGCTCGCGGACAGGATTCGACGCGATCTCAACCTTGACTCCACCACAGTGCCAGGATACTTTTGGTCGGATTCTACGGTTGTTCTCTCATGGATCAATGCACCATGGATCTTCCACATATCATACCTTTGTGGCCAACCGAATAGCGAAAATTCAGGCAGTGACAAGTCAGAATAATTGGCGGCATGTATCATCTGCCAACAACGCAGCAGATGTGCTCTCAAGAGGAATATCTGCACGAAAGTTACACGAGCACAGTCTATGGCTCTATGGACCACTCTTTCTCCATGGGTCTCGAGACAAATGGATAGCCCCTCCCATCATCTCTCCGAGCAACCTGGAAAGGAAAACTAAGCATATAAGCTTAGCTGCAACTCAATCAGCAATAGGCGAAGAGTTGTATACCTGCCGACACAGCAACTCATTTTTCAAGTTACAACGCATTGTGGCTTACATGTTGCGATTCTGCTACAAGCGTTACAGATCAGGAACGACCACGCTGTGTAAAATGGAACTGGACCGCGCTCGCAATATAATTCTACGAACAATACAGCAAACTGAATTTATAGCTGAACTGAAAAGTTTGAAGCGCCACAACACAGTGGACAAAAAGAGTCCCATCTCATCACTCTCACCAATACAAGGGTTAGATGGACTCATGCGAGTTGGAGGTAGATTGGAGCAAGCCCCACTCCCGTACAATGCAAGGCACCAGATTTTGCTGCCTTACAACGATCCAATAGTAAAGATGATATTGCGAGAGCTGCATGAAGACAACATGCACTGCGGTGCTCAAGCCTTACGAGCAACTGCTAGACAACAATATTGGATTCTGAACGACAAAACTATGTCGAGAAACATCGTTCACAACTGTGCGACGTGCAACAAGGCAAGGCCCAAATTAATGAATCAAATTATGGGCAATTTGCCACCCGATCGAGTGACACCAACACGCCCATTTCTCACTACAGGCGTAGACTACTGCGGACCAATTTGGATTCATCATAAAGTTCGCGGAAAAAGGCCAGATAAGGCATACATAGCTGCATTCTGTTGCTTCTCTACAAAGGCGGTCCACCTCGAGCTGGTCAGCGATCTGACTACAAATGCCTTTCTAGGAGCCCTGCGGCGCTTTCTCAGCCACAGCGGAAAATGTCAAACGATTCATTGTGACAATGCCACCAACTGTGTTGGAGCAAACAACCAACTAAAGGAGTTAGGAGGTTCAATATTTGGCGAGAAAGCTCAAGCAGAGATCGTCAATCACTGCAACAAAAAACAAGTTGCTTTCAAATTCATACCGCCACGAGCGCCTTCATTTGGAGGCCTATGGGAAGCTGCGGTAAAGTCTGCGAAACGACTACTGGTTACCACGACAAATACCGCATCTCTAACATTTGAAGAATTAAATACGATGATCATCGAAATTGAAGCGATCTTAAACTCTCGCCCAATTACACCAATGTCAAATGACCCTACGGACAACACAGCCCTCACCCCAGCACATTTTCTGATTGGTGAAACGCTGACTGCTCCCCCGGATGTCAACACAGGCCGCAACGAAAAATCCTTACTAAAACGGTGGGAACTAGTATCCAGACTCAAGCAAGGATTTTGGAAGCAATGGTCACAGGAGTATTTACACGAATTGCAAGCCAGACATAAGTGGAAGGCCGTCTACTCCAATGTCAAGGAAGGCATGCTTGTTCTAGTCAAGGAAGACAACATACCTGTTGGCCAATGGGACGCATTGTACGCACATATCCAGGCCAGGATAAGCACATTCGAGTGGTTGCCGTCAAAACTGCCTCAGGCATCTACAAACGCCCCATAACCAGGCTTGTGCCGTTATTTCCAGAAGACTTGGCCAAAAAACGCCCTATCAAGGAAACCGAGGACACAGACAAAAATGATGCGCCACCCGTTCAACGAAAACGGCTAATGTCGCCAACCATAACTTCGACTTTATTAATCCTGCTCTTTATGCTACCCTTGGTACTGACAAATTCAGTATCTGTGACACGGTTCGACACCAAGCTTGGAATCTACTATGAGAAAATTGGAACAACTAAGAGAGCAGTTTCCGACTGGACCATGGTAATATACTATGAATTGGAATCATACTGGCGAGATATGAAAACATTTAGTGCAGGCATAGACGACTTCGATGACACATGTCCATATGACTCCATATATCAGCACTTTCGTCACGTGTATCGTGAATTACAAATGACAAACTCACTTATGCAGCGTACACGAAACCGCCGGTCCCCATTCGATGTAGTGGGTAACATTCCGAACAGTCTATTCGGAGTATTAGACTCGGACTACGCTGATAAAATGAGCAAGGTGCTAGAGAAGGTAATAATAAACGAAGAATTTTTACTGACATTACTAAAGAATCAAACTTCAGTACTTGATTCGACCATTAACATTGTCAAGAAGACAAGATTTGAATCTGACAAGCGAGTAAAACTACTTGAAGAACAAGTTGCCATCATTAGGCAAAACAGAGGAAAATACACCGATCCAGTAATTGGATCTTTGCAACGCATTCTGCAGTGGAACTAAAAGCCGTATTCAACGGAACCCCGTCTACTATACAACCTAAGGACACCGGACTACTTACGTTGTCATCAGGTTGTACAGCACGCAACTCAGAAATTAACATCAGTACGTTCAACACCATTATAAGTCAAGTGAGAAAGTGGCTATGCTCATTTTGGCAACATAATCAAGCCAAACACCATTCAAGGACCTTTTACGAAACTGTTTTTGGTTCTCTTTTCGCACGTTCGTTGTCATTGATTAAACCTAGTAGGACACCTCCCACATAAATGTTTTCCCACATCATAATTACAGCATTATTGACATGAAGTGTTGATAAACAGGTACTTCGCACGTACGTTTGTCACGTGCTGCTACCTTTTTGTGTATGTTTTCGGTTTTCTCCATTTTTTTACAGTGCACTCTGTTTGAGTAGGAGGGTCACTATGATGATTTCACAATAATTTGAAATAATAGGCTGCTCTGATTTGTATACCTGCAGACTTCATACCTAGGTTCATAGAGTTTATTATGTTTAAATAAAAGAATATTTTTTTGTTTACGTTTTCATAATATAATTTATTTATTCTTATTGTTTTAGTTTAATTTTAAAGATAAATGTATATATTAAAACGTACTATTATTATTAATATCCATTTTGTTGAACCTCTTTGCTAGGTTAGTGTATTGAAATATAAGACGATCCAGTTTTCTTTTAAATGATACAAAGTAGTGACAGGCACATGTATCAACTCCATCTGTTGCATCATTCCAGGACCATGAGCACACTGTCAAGTGCTTTCCATATTTTGATTTAATAAGACGATAGTTTTCATACTCTAAGAAATATTCTCGGTATTCCTCCATAGTTTAGCGTGCTCAGGAAAAGCACATCCTCAAACTCCTTGAGGAAATCATCAATTTTCCTCACATTTCTTTTAAATCCAAAATTCGTTATTAGACCCATAATGTTGTTTATTCTTCAAAAGCCGAAATGCAACTAAAGAATTATTTTACTTTATTTTTAAATAGTCTATACTTGTGTCACTTTCTTTTGTAATACTTGTCTATACCGGTTAATATCTTTTTTTATTTCTTTTCCCATCTTTCTTGAAATTTCAAAACATAAACGAGTTAGGTCAATTTCTGCTTCATGTCCATAAGATGCATTTAAATCTAAAAGTTGTACATCGTATTTTCCATCTTATGGGATAATATAATTATTATATATATTACAAATTTGATTTTTCAGCAACGTGTTCCAACATAAGAATGATGTGAAGAATATCCCCAATCTTATGAAGGCTCTCCATGACTCACTATCAAATTCAATTTTATTACTATATTGATTTAAAATTAATATACACTGCTTATCTGATTTTCTAATTTTAAAATGACACTTTATGCTTTCAATCTTGGGATTATCCATTAATGTATCAGGCATCAAGAAGTCAAACTCCTCAAGCCTTAACTGGATATATTCCTTAAATGTTAATAATTGAAGCCATTCCTCTTTTCCAAATCAAATGAAATTGCGCTTATGTTGCTGCATCCAAACCATTGGTGTAAATCGTCTCGTTGTTGAAAAGCCACACTTTAATTTTAATTGTAGATTAACAAAATACTCAAATCCAAAAATGATTTCATGGTCTTGTATTTTTCTCGAATTTCTAGATTTTCTTAGCTGAAATGTGTCCATATTGATTGAAAAGTTGACTCAAACTAACTTGAAATTGGATTGTGAGCTCTATTTAAGGTGAAGAGTCTAGGTCATGATTCACAGTACATTTTATACATTAAACACGAAATGATTAAGATAGACAGAAATGAGAGACAAATTTTTATAACAACAATTGGTGCTTATTCTTTGAATTCTTTAGGTGATAACAATGGTTCAGTCTGTGGGGAGCCATATAGCGTTGGCAATTCAATGTATTTAAATATACATTTATGCTATATGCGCTCCTCACAGTAACTGCATATCAGGCCGAAATCCGACCCTGATTGCAGTTGCGGCGAATTCGCTCTCTTTCGCCCTCTCTCTTTCATGCGCAGGTTGTCAGCCATATAAGCGTGTCTGACACACATGTCCGTTAGGACATGTGCCGTTATAGTGTGAGGAGTTTGGCGAGTGCAATATCGCCATCCATACTCGCACTAACGGCAGAACATGGGCTGGCGCCAGCAAAAAGGTAGTGGAAAATTACCAAAGATCACGCCACCAAGGCGATCCCGTGATCTTTGGTACAGTCGCGACAACGCGACGAGGCCTATAAAAAGGGCGCGCAACGAGCAGTCATCAAAAGAGTCAGTCAGTCAGTAAATTAAAAGGTGACGCTCAGTCAGTAAATTAAAAAGTGAGAATAGGCAGAAGCTCTGCCCAAACATATACAGAAGTGAGAAATCAACAAGTGTAACGCAAGACAACGTGTGTCAAACAGGACGACACATAAGCACCGTGCCGAAGGATCACCACCGCCCCGAAGGATCACCACCACGTCGAAGGACCAACAACACGCCGAAGGACACACAGGACATTGGCGTAGCAACAGGCAAAATCCAGTGCCTAGGTGAAAATAAGTGAGTGAAAAACCTGTGGTTAGACAGCGCGTGTACGAGCGAATCCTGGTGGATTACCAGAGTGCAGTACGGTGTCGCTGTCGGGCAGGCGAACCACGAATTTACCTGTTGCGCGAAGCTGACCAAGGTGCTTCATTGTACCGCCGCAGTACATAAATAAATCTGTACAAGCCAAGAAACTAATAAAGAAACCATTGTCCAATATATATATAAACTACGTGTTATAAATTGTCGCAAACGCAACCAAATATAAATTTGTTGCACGGACCCACAGCTCGACTGAGTTTTAGCCCGGCAGAAGCAAAATGGTCCGTTACAACTGGCGCCCAACTTTGGTGGTTGCAATAATTGATAAACACACATTATATATTGACATAAAAATGGTTCGCGCGTGGGCTTACAACCTAAAAAAGGATGAAGTGCAGAAGTATGGAGAAGAATTCCAAGTGGATCTGAGTGGCACACTGGATGTTATGCGTCGACGATTCGGAGAGTGGGTAGACACTCACGAATCCACACCCCCATACAGCAAGCGGATTGTCATCACTCACAGCCATCAAGGAGAGTGTCCAAAAGCGACCGCACGGCGACGACTATGTCCCAAGAATAGCCGAGGGTAGCGAAACAAGTTCGGGAGTGGAACTTTCGCTTCGACGGCACCACGGAGCCGTTAGAATTCTTGGAACAAGTCGAGTGGTCTGCGGATACATATGGACTCAACTTGAATCTGGTTCCCAGAGCCATGCCTGAACTACTACAGGGAATGGCTCTGAAATGGTATGTAGCCAACAATCAACACTGGACGACATGGGTAACATTCGTCCAGAGTTTTCAAGAATATTTCTTGCCGAGGGACTACTTTGAGAACTTGAGGGACGAAGTTACCCACAGACGTCAGGCTATAAGCGAGACATTTAAAACATACATGGTGGAAATGCAGACGCTAATGCGGCCACTGCAGTATACGGCGGTAAAACAACTCCACAAAATATACAACAACAGCCTCCCAGACCTGCGAGCATACGCAAGAGCACACGGAGTACAACACTCCACAGCGCATGTACAGAGAGCCTCAGCAGAGACGCGTGGAGCACACGGACTACGACACTCCACAGCGAATGCACATGGAACCTCAACAGAGACGCATGGAACCATCACGCCGAGCCAGCACCAAGGCAAAACAGGCCAAGATTCATGGCTATAGCGGACAGTGAAGGAACGTACAGCCAAGTATATAACGAGAGGGCCGAAGCAGACTCGAGACCGAGACCAGCCCCGAGGACGAGACCAAGACCAGCCCCGAGGGCGAGACGCGACAACACACAAACACATATCATCAACCCAGATATGGCCTGCAGATTTTGCGGACAGGACAAACAAGAGTTGAAATACCTTGGTCACCGACGTCACGGAAGATGGGATCCGCACTGACCCCGAGAAAGTAGCTGCTATCGCCGAACTGAGGCCCTCGGAAACGTGAAAGAACTACGGCGATACTTGGAGTGGCATCCTGGTACAGGCGTTTCGTACCAGATTTCGCCACTACTGTACATCCGCTAAACACATTGCGAAAAAAGGCACGAAATGGGAATGGACCGGAGAGCATCAGGAAGCTTTCGAAAATGTGAAGTCAAAGCTGACACAATCACCTGTGTTGGCATGCCCAGATTTCTCATGGCCAGCCATTTGCTTGCAGACGGATGCTAGCAATTATGGTTTGGGAGCGATATTGACCCAAAACTCAGCGGAGGGTGAACGGGTCATATCGTATGCAAGCAGATCCTTAAATGGTGCGGAAGCTAGCTACTCTGCGACCGAAAAGGAGTGCCTTGCAATAATCTGGGGCATAAGGAAGCTGCGACCTTACTTGAAAGTATACCACTTCACCGTCATCACGGATCATATGGCGCTGAAGTGGCTGAACTCCATCGAAAGCCCCTCAGGCAGGATTGCGAGATGGGCACTGGAGCTGCAACAATTTGATTTCGACATCAAATACAGGAAAGGAAACCTGAATGTTGTGGCAGATGCCCTATCCCGACAACCTCTGAAGGAGACATGCCTGAGAGTCTCAACTGTGGAAGACGCAATGGACCAGGCGAATAAAGACTGCCTCTGGATCCAAAAGATGCGAACGGCCATAGACAAAAATCCCAGAAAGTTTCCAGACTATATGGAGGAATCTGGAAACTTATACAGGCACATCCCTCATCGAGCTGGAACGGAGGATGTAGCTGCCTGGAAATTGTGTGTGCCAACGGGCAAACGTACACAGGTTCTAAGCGAGAACCACAACACCGCCGCCGCAGGCCACACGGGGAGCAGGAAGACAATAGCCCGAGTAGCAGCGCGCTACTATTGGCCAGGCTTATACCGGGATGTTAGAGCATACGTTCAAAAATGCGAAACATGCCAACAATATAAGCCAAGTCAATTGGCCGCGGCAGGCCATATGTTAACCCACGGATGACACTGTATGTGCAGACTTCGTGGGACCATTACCGAGGTCCACCCATGGGAACACGATGCTGCTGGTATTTGTAGACCGCTTCTCGAAGTGGACCGAAATGGTGCCACTTAGAAGCGCTACAACGGCATCACTGCAAAAGGCCTTCAGGGAGAGGATTCTGGCACGGTTCGGAGTGCCAAAGGTTTTAATAACGGACAACGGCACACAATTTACCAGCAGGGCGTTTAAAAATTTCCTCGAGGAGATGGGAATTAAGCATCAGTTCACTGCGCCGTACACGCCACAGGAGATCCGGACGAGCTAACCGGACGGTGAAACAATGATCGCCCAGTTCGCAAAGAACAACCAACGACGCTGGGATGAGGCGCTACCGGAGCTGACACTGGCATTCAACTCGAGCGTCTCCAGCACGACAGGATACAGCGCTGCCTTCATCACACAGGGCCGGGAGCCGAGGCTGCCGAAAACTTTGTTTGATGAAGTGGCAATCGGTACGGGTCAAGTAAGCCAAACGCCGAACGAAAATGAAAATAAACTGAAAATCATTTTCGCAGGCAAGGCACTACAACCTTCGTCGCAGGCAATGGAGCCCCAAAATCGGAGATAGAGTGTGGGTGAAATTACACCATCTATCGAATGCGGCGGAGGGATTCGCAGCCAAGCTTGCACCGAGATACGGCGGCCCGTACCAAATCATAGATTTCAAGTCACCGGTGATCTGCAAGCTGAGGAGCTCGGCAGACAAGCGGATAAGGACGGCACACGTGAGCGACTTGAATCCACACAGCAAGGTGACGAGTGAGTTCCCAGATCTCCAAAATTAAAAAGGGGGAAGATAAGAGTGACTCCAAAAACTAAAATTGGACTCACACTTATACACCTAAAACATAACAATAAATAAATATATATATAGATATATATACACATAACTAAAAAAAACAAAAAACCATGCACCATGCAATAATAAGAATAACAAAAAAAAATACATAAATATTAAACAGCCAAAAGCCCTGAACGCAGCGAATGTGCAGAGAGCACAACAGAAAGCGACAACACAAAAACGTTTTGCTCGCACTATCAAGAGCGTAAGCGCAGCAGCTGCTCAAGACAGTTAGCTCGCCGCTTTTACAAAAAGCGACAACAAAAACGCTTGCACTAAGAAGGGAACAAAAGTGCAACGACTGTCGAAAACGTTTTGCTTGCACTAGGAAGATCGCAAACATAGCGACCGCCGAAAAACGTTTCGCTCACCGCTTTGGCGGAAATAAGCAACAACAATGCTTACACTAAGAACAGCGGAAACACAGCGACCGCTGAAAAACGTTTCGCTCACCGCTTTGGCGGAAATAAGCAACAACAATGCTTACACGAAGAAGAGCGCAAACACAGCGACCGCCGAAAAACGTTTCACTCACCGCTTTGGCGGAATTCGGCAACAACAACGCTTATACTAAGAAGAGCGCAAGTGCAGCAACTATCTAAAACGTGCGCCCAACAACAAAGTTCGTATTAGCGAGAGCGCAATCGCAACGACCGCCAACAACATTGTGTCACACTAGTGTCGAGACGTGTGCAAAAACCAAAAAAAAAATCCGATAGCAACTGCACTGGTGCGGGTGTGTGACCAACAAAACCATGCACCGTTGGTTGGTCACCAACCCTAGTGCAGGTGCACGTATACAAGGATACCGTTGGTTAGCCACGCACGCTGCTGTGAGGAAGTACGACCGCCGTTAGAATGCCAACCCAAGAGAGAGGGAAATGAGCGCACACACCCACACAAAAGGGTATATAATGCGCCGCAATTATGCATAATTTCACAACCAGCACTCAAGGAAACTAATCATGGATCAACAAAGCTCAAAGTCTCACGGCGGCAAAGCGGCCTTCAGCGGTCCCGGCCGGTCAGGCTTAATCCCTCGGGTGCAACCCAGCGGCGCTGGAGCTCTGCACCGAGGCGGAGCCGGAATGACCGTGCGAATGGCCGCTGGACGGCGTTCACAGCGACCACGCGGCCGCGTGGTTCGCGTAGTGCGCGTGCTGCGCGTGAGACGTCTGGTGCGAGTTGTCCGAGTTCCAGGACGATTGCTGGTCTCTGAACCAACCAGCCAACCAAGGAGAAACAACGAGGACGACCGAGAGGCGCAGGGGCCCCCGAAACCGGCAATAGCGGTGGTCAGGCCGGTGCGGCGCCGCTACTCCAGCGACACCGAGCGTTTCGCCGAGCTGCCGCCGACCCCCTATTCTCCCTTCGGCGATGAGGACAGCGGCCCATACGAGCCATTATCGGATGTCGATGAGGATACCACGACGGACGGCGGGGAAGGGCCCCATGGCGATGCTGGTCCCGAGATCGACTACTCGGATCTCGACCAGTTCTACAGCCCCCGAGTAGTCGACGGCGAGTCAGATGTCGACGAAGTCGACACGTCATCAGGGCCGTCACCAGGCATGGACGACGAAAACGTACGAGCCGACAGCCCCCAAAGCATCTCGTCGGACGAGTCGGACATCGGTGAAGCCGACACGGTGCCGGAACCGCCGTTAAACACCGAAGACGAAGACACGATGCCCTTCATGCCCCACGAGCAGATCGACGAGCCGATAGTCATATCAACCGACGAGGAGGAGGAAAGTCCGCGCCCCTCCGAGCCTCGACACACTCGCGGCGCGAGCACTCCCGAGGTGACCCGGGCGTATAAACGGACGTACGACGCCGGGAAGTGGACGCACACTCTGACGTACAGTTGGCAGGAGGGAACCGAAGTTCCACCAAATTGGCAGCTGACGGAGGAGGAGCCGACCACCTACGCACCCACGCGGCAACCCGTGCCAAAGCTGGCCACGACGGCATGGCCGGCAGGAATCGAAGCAGCCGCGGACGACCAGCCAGGGACCAGTCGTCGCACCTCGAGAATCGTATGGAGCGGAGGACGCCGATACCGCGTCAAGGAGTCCCGAGGCCAGGGTACCAGGGTGTACGAAAATATAATAAAAAAATAATAATATGAAGAAAAGATATCTAAATCTAGACTGGTCTGTCGCGGCTGGATAGTGGAAGTCTTCCACTACCGAAGAAGGGGGAGTGTGAGGAGCCATATAGCGTTGGTAATTAAATGTATGTAAATATACATATATGCTATATGCGCCCCTCACAGTAGTTGCAGCGAATTCGCTCTCTTTCGCCCTCTCTCTTTCATGCGCAGGTTGTCAGCCATATACGCGTGTCTGACACACATGTCCGTTAGGACATGTGCCGTTATAGTGTGGAGTTTGGCGAGTGCAATATCGCCATCCATACTCGCACTAACGGCAGACATGGGCTGGCGCCAGCAAAAAGGTAATGGAAAATTATCAAAGATCACGCCACCAAGGCGATCACGTGATCTTTGGTACAGTCGCGACAAAAGGCTGCGACGCAGGCCTATAACAAAAGGGCGTCGCAGCACACAAGAGTCTCAGTCAGTAAATTAAAAGTGACGCTCAGTCAGTAAATTAAAAAGTGTGAATAGGCAGAAGCTCTGCCCAAACATATACAGAAGTGCGAAGTCAACAAATGTAACGCAAGACATCGTGTGTCAAACAGGACGACACATAAGCACCGCGCCGAAGGATCACCACAGCGCCTAAGGATCACCACCGCGCCGAAGGACCAACAACACGCCGAAGGACACACAGGACATTGGAGTCCTGAAATCGGGTGAGAAGTGTAATCCTTGCCACGCTTGAGCGTAGCAACAGCAAATCCGTGCCTAGGTTAAAATAAGTGAGAGAAAACCTGTGTTTAGACAGCGCGTGTGCGAGCGAATCCTGGTGGATAACCAGAGTGCCGTACTGTTTACCTAGCTGGTGCGCGAGGCGTCTGGAGCAAAACTCTTGCGAACAGGTGCACTCTTCGAAGCTGACCAAGGGCTTCATTGTACCGCCGCAGTATATACATAAATCTGTACGAGCCAAGAAACTAATAAAGAAACCATTGTCCAATATATATATAAACTACGTGTTATCATATCTCGTCGCAAACGCGCAACCAAATTATAAATTTGGTTGCACGGACCTTCATTCAGCTCGACTGAGTCTTTAGCCCGGCAGAAGCAAAACGGTCCGTTCACTATAGTCTAGCTTCATATAGTAACTTGCTTGAAAATTTGCATACATATCAATACAAACTTAGCAAATCGATCGCGATTGAGAATATTATATTCATATCATCATAGGAATAGGTCTCAGAGTTCAAGTCAGCACTTGAATTTTAGTATGATATACTTCATCCATATTTTTAGTTATGAGTAGAATTAGTTAATGTTTACAATTTAGTAAGACTTTGTTATAGTCTTTAGAAAATCGAAGCAGGGTTTTAAGAGGAATAGAGAAATTAAAATATCCATCATTTGCCAGTTGTTTTTCGTTTCCATTTAACCAACCAGAATTCTCAAGCATGCGACTTTCAGGCTTATTCAAGGAATTATAGTTTTTTAAGGTGGTTGAAGTACCAACAAACCTAGTTCGATCAATTTCAATTCCAATCAACTCATTTCAAACCTCATCAAAAAGATAGCTCATACAACTGTTTTTTAATTTACCACCTTCAGTAGGCGTGTTGTTAGCCAAATAAATCGAACCCTCAATATTAATAAAACTCTCTCTCGGGACTACATTTAAGTCCTGATTTTGGATTGTGATTCTAACTTCATCATTACTCTTAAATGTTTGCAGATAGGAAGAGTAGCTATGATATTCTTTTTGGTTATATTCTCATCCGAATAGGGTTTCTCTCGATCAGGTAACAAATTAGTCATTGTTCTCTTATTTTTAGGCCCAATGACTTTAAAAGCAATTTGTTCTCGGTTTTGAGTGTTCTCCTAAACGATCTTCTTTCTTCTGCAGTATAACATACATTTTTATTGTAAATAATCATTTTTGATGTCTTAAATGTAAGCGAAGTGTAACACTTTCATTACGTAAATTAACTAAATGACCGTCCTGATCAACAATCCGTATTATTAATGAGTGTATCTCTCTCGTGTTCACTGGGAAATAAATAAGATTGTGGGGCTTCTCACTCATTTTATAGCCTGGAGGGACATTTAAGGCAAACTCATGCAATACATGGCTTGATTCCGCATTAACATTGTAACGGACCGTTTTGCTCTGCCGGGCTAAACTCAGTCGAGCTGTGGGTCCGTGCAACGAATTTGTGTTTTGTTGCGTTTGCGATAATTAGAACACGTATTTGATATATGTTTTGCACAATGGTTTTCTTTATTTTTATTCTTCGCTCGTACAGATTTGTGTTTGTACCGCGGGGTGACGACGGTCCACTGAAGCCCCTGGTCAGCTTTGAAGCGTGCACCTGTTCGCGAGAGTTTCGCTTCAGACACTTCACGCACCAGCTAGGTAAATTAGTGGCTCGCCTGCCCGACAGCGACACCGTACGGCACTCTGGTTATTTACCAGTAGACGCTCGTACCCGCGCCGTCTAACCACAGGTTTCGCACACTTGTTTTTAACTAGGCACGGATTTGCCTGTCGCTACGCTCAAGCATGGCAAGGATTGCACTTCTCACCCAATTTCAGGACTCCAATGTCCTGTGTCCTTCGAGCGTGTTGATGATCCTTGGCGCGGTGCTGATCCTTCGACGCGGTGCTTGTGTGTCGTCCTATTCGACACACGTTGTCCTCCGATGCACTTGTCGATTTCGCACTTCTGTGTCCGCTTGAGCAGAGTTTCTGCCATTTTCACTTTTAGTTTTTCGCTGAGCGTTGAGTCTCAACTTTGACATGTGTGTCAGACACGCTTATATGGCTGACAACCTGCGCACGAAAGAGAGAGGGCGAAAGAGAGCGAATTCGCCGCAACTGCAATCAGGGTCGGATTTCGGTCTGATATGCAGTTACTAGGGGGCCATATAGCATAAATGTATTTTTATGTACATTTAATTTCCATGCTATATGGCTCTTCACAACATACGATCCGCTTACAATATTACATTCTATCCGAATTGTATTTGCTTTTAAAATATCCACAGGCTGAGTCTGAGATGTGAATAGAATTCGACTATAATTTTCGCTTATTAAACCCGAATAATTGACCAATTGAATTCCTTTTATTAAAATATATTGCTTATTCCTTAGTTGAAATTACTACTTGAAGCGAATTGTTGTTACCTTCGACGAGAGAATGTTTCAATTTATCTGATTCTTTTTCCTCCATTTTCTCAATAATAATATTCTTATATCACTAAGTTCGTAGATCCCAACAGGTATCTCAAAAACATGATCTCCAATATGAAATAAATTATTATCATGATCAACATTTGGAATTGAGTATACATGTGGAAATCAATGAGTGCACACTCATAATTTCCATCCAATTCAATGGGTGAATGATAGTTTGCAATTAAAATTGAGCTGTTGCCCGTTAAAGTAAGAGTTGTTGTCATTTCGATCGATTATTTTCAAGTGAAATAATAATTAGAATTTCCCATATTATATCTCAGATTCTAATAAAATCGGCGAATCCCCGCCTATAGCGTCCATTTTCTAGAGGATCATCTTTACTTATTAGTACGAAACCATAATTTTCCTTCCAACAAAATTGACAAATGTTCTTAAATTCATCAAATTTCATATCTACTCCTACCATGATCTTGGTCTACATGTTTCATATTTAGTTCACCTTGTTTGAACATTATTATTAGGTTTGCATTATCACGTATAAGATGGTTAGGATGCGTGTATACGTTTGACATAAATAAAACGCATCAATATTATTATGTCGCCCCATGCAGAAGTATGCACGAATATTATTTTGTTTTTCACATCATCAAAAAATCATTATAGAGTTCTTTTAGCTTTACTTGGTGCTAGAACACTTTCATTTTCCGAGAATGTAAAATATCCCATTCCTTTTATTGGGCTCACGAGTGTTTTCAAATATTCATATTTCGAATAATGTAAAGATTTTGAATATAAATAAATATTTTCAAACTTTAGTCCATTCGGACTTTCAATCAAACTAATCATTACATTCGTTTTCCCACAATTTGAAAACCAACAATTAAGGCTCTTATTGAATTGGGTAATAATCTGCTATGTCTAACTTGTTTGTTTTCCCCGTTTTTAAAATCGATATTCCTCACCTCTATGTTTTTTTTGTTTTATTAATCTCATATCTGATATTGTTTTCTCAACAGATCACTACTCTCTTATAAGACTTTGAAGAATAAACATCTATTAAAATGGTAATGCGCTTTTATAAAACAACTAGTAGCAGAACAAAGCTCTATCGAGGTAGAGGTCTTATTGATAAAGTAATCAACTCACTCCCAATTGAGCTACATATACCAGGTTATCAGTTTTGTGGTCCAGGAACAAAGCTAGAAAATCGTTTGGAAAGAGGCGAGAAGGGAATAAATCCCTTAGATGCTGCTTGTAGGGAACACGATATAGCATATAAAGATAAGGATTTGGGTCTCAAACAAAAAGGAAATAAAAAACCATGTGAGGAAAAGAAAAAATGTATGCATGCAGTAATAGTGGCTACCAGAGTATTGAAGAAGGAGAAGCCATATGATATTCAATCTGCTATAAATATCGCTAAAAAAGCAATAAACAAGACTTTCGGTCGAATGAAAAATGAAGTAATAATTCCTAGAGTTATTAAGTGTGCCTACAAGTTATTGGCATTAGCAGAGTATTAATAGTGCGAAAAATGCTAAGAAAGAATTAGAAATGAATAAACGACATAACAGAAAAATGGAAGCCATTGCTTTAGGCAATGGTACTTGTATCTATAAACCATATCAGCAAAGGGCTTGTGGTATCTTATCGGCATATTCAAGAGAATCATCACAGAAAAACTTATGAAATGGATGGCTACCAACAAACTCAGACTTTCGAGTACTTGTGACATTGATAAGTTTTGCCCACAAACATATCCCCTTTTTCAGAGGTGTTTTTATGAGAGACTCATTACCGAAACGAGTGCGGAGAGGAATGTGGTATTGTTAACTGAGACCTTTCAAGTGGAGCTGGAACACATTGGGTAGCTTACTATAAAGCAGCTAAGCAAATCAGATATTTTGATAGTTTTGTAAATTTACCACCACCTATAGAGCTTATTAGATATTTAGGAGAGAATATAAAATACAATTATAACCAAGTACAACGATTGGTTCTTTCAACTGTGGACATTTATGTTTAAGATTCCTATTAATGCAACAAAAAAATAAAAAAAAAAAAAAACAAAAAAACGTTAATTTAAATTAACTTGTATTAATCTTTTAAAGTAATAAATAAAAATGTCGAAAAATCCGATAATATTTAATGTAGATTTAACAGCTATATATAGTTATACTATATTTAGTCTGATTATGAGGGTATTGTTTACATCGAACAACAGAAAAACCGTATTAAGCATGTTAAACCACATGATAAACAGAGAAATAGTTAACACATAGATGAAACATGGTAAAAAACCGACATGATAAACAGTAAAAAACCACATGAAAAACAGTAAAAACGATCGAAAACCAGAAACCGCCTGCAAAGGTATTGAACGGCTTATATCTGATATTTTAATAGCTTAAAATGACTGAGCATATACTGAAAGAATTGACAAAAACAAGAAGCGCACTAAAAAGAAAATTTCAAAGCATTAAATTGGGTAGAGCCGCAAATGAATATCAACTTGAGGAAACGTTTAGCCATTAACAAAACCTCTTCAGAAAATCGTTAGGGGGAATGAAATAGCAAATCAGTTTTGAAAGTAAAAAAGAAGAAGAGGAAATACAAGCAAATATTAAGGATGAAATTAAAAGGGCTGAAAACTATAGTGATTATTATGATGCAGTAGATAGAGAAATATCTGAGCTTCGAACACAGGATTTTTAGTTTGCACCAAGCGATGAGAGTTATAATAAAGCTGATACAATTAGTAATGAAGACCAGAGTCAAACGAAAGAAATGACTGATAAGATCATTAATCTTAGTATAAATGAATTAGAACGTCAGAAAAAGCTTGATAAAGCATTTGGACCTACTAAAAAAGTGGGCAAATTATATTCGGCAGTTCTAAAATAACTGTTTTCAACAAGAAAATTTTTTTTTTTTTTTTTTTTTTTTTTTAACGTAGCAATTTAATTTAATATTGATCAACCTATTAAAAGGTTACAAAATATTGTTTTGGAGATAGTATACATAATAGCAGGAATTTAAATTAAACAACATAAACAAATAATTGGTTTTAGCATATTACAAAATTACGTAACATTAATTTAATATTAGATAAAACACTTGTTGCATATTAAGTTACAATTAACGGCCAGCTGTCCAAAGGTCGCTGGTGTGTAGGCGCTTTAAGCGTCTGCGGGTTGTGTTTGACCCTAGTGAACAGGCCAAAGGGTTGACATGGTTATGCAACCGGTCATTGTAACGGCTTGTATGTCGGTTTATTTGACTAATGACTGTTGGTACACAGAAGTCGTTGTGCAGCGTCATATTGCTCACATAGGGTGGAGCACCAGAGATGTCTCTTAGCACCTTGTTCTGCAGGACATGTATTGGATTAATCCACGATTTTGCTGCTGTGCCCCAAAATGGAATACCACATGTCCATGTGGGCACGATGATGCTCCTGTACACCAGCAGCTTGTTGCTCAAGCTGAGTTTGCTGGATGACTTAAGCAACCAGTTGAGTTTCGCCTTTTGGATCCTTACGACTGCTGCTGCCGTGATCTGTATGTGTTTGCGCCAGGTAAGTTTGCTGTCCAGATACATACCCAGGTAGCGAACATGGTTCTCCTGAGGTGTGACCGTGCTGTTGAGTCGGACTGTTGGGCAGTTACCACCCCTGAGCGCAAACGTACAGCTTGTTCTCATTGACACAGATGTTCCACCGGTTGGCCCAGGTACTAAAACCATCCAAGAACCTCTGCGTAACCGCTGCTGCTCTCCAAGCAGTGGAGGAGTTAGCAAGGAACACAGTGTCATCCGCGTAAGTGGCAAGCAGCGTGTTTCCGGCTACCGGAATCGGCAAGTCCGCAGTGTACAAAGTGTACAGGGCAGGTCCGAGGACACTACCCTGCGGTACACCCGCTCTGATGGGGCGGATGTTTGATCGCTCTGCCCTAACTTCAACCATAAAAGAACGGCCAAGCAGGTAAGACCTGAGCAGTAAATACTGCGCCGATGGTAGAAGGGACTTAAGCTTAAAAAGCAGGCCATCATGCCATACGCGATCAAACGCTTGCTGGATATCCAGGAATACGGCAGAGCTGTACTGCTTATTTTCCAAGGCCTCGAGGATATGCTGTACTACTCGATGAACTTGCTCTGGTGTACCATGGTGATGCCTAAAGCCAAACTGATGATCAGGAATGGCACTCTGGCTGGAAGCCACTTACTGCCGACAATCTTCCAAGAAATATTTTTTCAAATATCTTGGAGAAAGTGGACAGCAAGCTTATCGGTCGATATGACGAAACAAGATTATCCGGCTTGCCAGGTTTCGGAATCATCGTAATAACAGCACACTTCCACAGAGTGGGGAAGTGGTGGATGCGAACCATGGAGTTAAAGAGTAGCACCAAGAACATCACTCCTTTCTCGGGGAGGGCCTTAGCAACTCTACCATCGACGCCATCATAGCCAGGGGCTTTCGTAGTCTTTAGCTTGCGAACTTGCAAGCGGACCTCACTAGGGGCGATAGTGTGATCGGTTGTACAGGATCGAGATCTGCATTTAAAAATGCCTCTGTATCCTGTACCTGACTGGGTGACGCAAGCGTAAAAGGCGTGAACCGGCCTTGCAGCTCATCCGCAAATGCCGATGCAATCTCTGCATCCGATCGACACCAAGCGTTGTCCGGTCGCATAATGGGGATCCGTCTGAGTGGCTGCCGCTTGACACAACGCGTTGCCTTCCACATATTGAATCCATGATTCTTATTGGGATCGGCATTGCGGAGCATATCCTGAAAATATTGGTTCTTAGTGTCAAAAAGCAACTTTCGCAGCGCGTACGCAGCCCGCCTAAAGTCCCTTAGATCCAAAGGATTGCGTGAGCGCATATATTGGCGACGCAGTGCTCTCTTGTGCCTTACCAGATCCAAAATCTCAGTTTTTAAAAAAGGCTGAGCTGGACTGGGAGGCGAACAAGGAAGTTGGCCAAGCATGGAGTATTCCGCCGCCGCGTTAATATTACGCAGGAATAACTCCGCTGCGTCGTCTATATCAGCCGGTGAACTCAGCTCCATGTTCAAATTGACAAGCTCCTCCAACCTTTGGCGGAATCGGGTGATGTTTGCCTTGCGCGGCAGAAGACGTGCCTTGGGAGCATTTAGAGTAACAGCCATTCTATACTCAACGATCAAAGGAATGTGATCGGAGTTAAGCTCAATTCGCTCAGATATACCAAGACAGTCAGAACGTATTCCAGCGTACACAGCAAAGTCAATTGCTGTCGGCCTATGACTACCGTACGAATAGTGCGTTGCACCACCCGTGGCAAGTACTTGGAGGTTGGAGTCTCTCACGCAATCCGCAAGCGCAATCCCACGGCGAGTGTCCAAAGCAGCACCCCAGAGATGGTGTTGAGCATTCCAGTCCCCAGCAATCAGGAACTTGGGGCCAAGCTCTTCGAAGAGAAATTTAAAGTCTTCTAATGCCCACACAAAACGTGGTGGACAATAGACAGCCGCTAGGACTACTTCGCCTTGATCACTAGAGACTTTAACGGCAGCACATTGTGCGCAGAGCCAACTTATGGGAGTCAGCGCATGATGTTGCAGAGAAGATTTTATGATCACTGCTGCTCCACCACGCATGCGATCCGACGGATGATTGGCTAGGTGGATATCGTAGCCTGGTAGCCTATAGTGTGATCTGGAGCAGTAGTGAGTCTCACAGACCAACATTACATCTATTTGATGGCGGTGAATAAACAACTCCAACTCATTGGCGTTATTTGCAAGGCCGTTGGCATTCCATACGCCAACGCGCATCCCAATTTGGATCATTTATTGGCAAGTACAGCGTGCAACAGGCTCATCATGGCCATCATTGTCTCACTTAACTTGTCGAATTTTGACATAAGACTGTCAAGCTGGGGATTGGCGTGATGATAATACAGGTAAGGCTGTTGCACTAGCTGATATTGATCCTGTGAGGGCTGCTGATGTTGTTGACGCAAATGCAGCTGGTGTTGTTGTTGATGGTTTAGTTGCTGTTGATGCTCTTGCTGCATGTGCTGTTGCTGTTGCTGTTGCAGCTGCTGGCGTTGCTGAAGTTGTGGCTGTTGTTCTTGAATGAGCTGCTGCTGATGGTGACTCTGCTGCTGCTGGCGTTTCTCTGGCATCTGGCGAACCTTAGGTCGTCGCTTTTTTCTTGTCCTCTGTTGCTCAGGAACCTGCGGAGCATCTTGTTTAGGCGGCAAAGGTTGTTCTTGCTGCTGCTGCAGGTGCTGTGGCTGCTGGCGGTGCTGAGGTTGTGGCTGTTGTTGTTGGTGAAGCTGCTGCTGATGGTGCTCTGCTGCTGCTGGCGTTCTCGGCATCTGGCGAACCTTAGGTCGTCGCTTTTTTGTCCTCTGTTGCTCAGAACCTGCGGAGCATCTTGTTTAGCGGCAGGTTGTTCTTGCTGCTGCAGGTGCGGGCTGCTGGCGGTGCTGAGGTGGCTGGTGTTGGTGAAGCTGCTGCTGATGGTGACGCTGCTGCTGTGACAATTTCCCAAGTTGCTGAATGAGCTGAGGAGCCGTTTGCAGTCTGGCGGCATCAGCATAAGAGAATTGTGCATTGCGTAAAGGAGCCGGGCTTCTTGGGCGCGACTTTTGTAAATATTGAGTCGGCCTTTCGGACTGAGCCACAAGCTTCCTTCCCTTGGCAACGCGCTGATAGGCTGGGCATCCTTTCCAGCTTGCTGGATGGGTTCCACCGCGTTTGGCACATTTAGGGTCAGCATCCAATGGTTTTTCGCACACCTGACTAGCATGTGCAGAACCACACTTTACGCAGCGATGCTGTTTTTGACAATATTTTGTAGTGTGGCCAAATTCCTGGCAGCGGTGGCACTGAGGGATGTCCAAATGTTTATCAGGGCATTCAACAGAAATGCGCACCTGAGAAATGGAGCGAAGGTTGTATATCTCTTTGTTATTTGCAGCCGGCTCCAGCTCCAAATAACAAATGTTTAGCTCCTTCTTTGTAACACGACTAGTGATGGTTTGGACACCACGCACTGTGTGCCCAGTTCTGGCCAGCTCATCTCTGAGGAATTCAATTTTCTGCAGCAATGGATGCAGTCCCCTGATCACCACTCGGAAACCTCTATCCTCCTTTAGTTGGTAGGAGTGAAAAGGTATTCGCTTCTCAGTGAAAAGTCTTTGGATTGCCATGTAAGAGTCAATACCACTGGGCATAACTCTCACCGTACCTCCACCACTGCATTTAAGCATAAAGCTGTCAGGAGGCGTGACAGCATTTAGTGCTTCAAGCAGTCCAACAACGTTGGTAATGCCCTCAGCAATAAGTGGAGGGGGCTTGGAAGGCTTTGTAGGCTGTGGTTCCGCGTTGCCAGTATTTGCCTGAGAACAATCGCGTATCTCAGCGGCAGCGCTTAGCTTTGGGTCTTTATCGTCTGTCATCGACGGATAAATTGGCGAAGTAGGCACAACTGTAGTCTTCTCTGCCATATCAATTGACTCGATGTCTGAGTAAGAATCTGACAGCGAATCCTCTAGTGCTTTTGGTGCTGTAAGAACACCAGCAGAAGTTGATGGCGCTGCGTCCAAGTCAATGTAATCATTGATTGTCGCAATTTTTCTTTTTTTATTGGCATTGTTGTTGACGTTGATTTCACCAATATATTTTTTAGTGTTTTTGTTAGTGTCATTGTTATTGTTGGCGTTGTTTATATTGTTTTTAGCGGTGTAATTGCTGTTGACATTTGCAATTCTTGCATTGTTAACTTTGTTGTTGTTGTTACTGCTTTCAGAGCGAGAGCGCAGATCATAACGGAGTTCGCTGGTCTGCCTGGCAAGAGAAGGCGAGCACCAAAAAACTGCAGCTGCAGTATCAGGCGCGACGGCGGCGGTATGGGGGTGTTGCTCATATTTGTGCAAAATTTGAGCGCACCAAGTGCACACACTCTACCAGAGTGGTGGCGGCGCACACACAAATCACACTAAGCAAGGGCCACGTGCACCAGCACAACTGCTCACGAGCGTCAAAGTTACAAATCGCGAGAGAGAGTAACCCAAACACTCACACGCACAATTGCCGATGCTCTGCACCTGGCGGACCAGCTGCGCGCGTCGTTGGTATCTACTCTAGAGAGCGAACAGCAGGCCGCTAACGGTGCATGGGCAAGTACCGTATTCTTTTTTTGGAATGGAATTTGGCATAAGTTCACAGTCTTATTTTGTGAGAATTAAACACAATTTAACAATTTAAACACGATAATATTGTTACAAATTTAACTGCATTAATATTATAATTAATGTTGCCACTAACTGGAGTGGTCTTGTCCATTAGAAATGCTTAGAAATGCTTATAAAGCAAAAAATTGTCACAGTCACCAAAATACGCGTTCGCGCTCGACGAAGCCAAAAAATAAGAAATCGATACATGAGAGTGGAAGTTTTATGACACTCACTTCAACTAAGCCGAATTATGTTTATTGGGATGATCCAAATGAGATGGTAAATAGACGTAAACTTTTAGTTGCCTCACAGGAAGCTGGTTACACTAATAATAATACTGAAATCGTTTCGATAATTGAAGAACTTCGTGAAGCAAACATTATTTATTAAATAAATGAATCTGTATTGTACAATAATTTATTAATATTAAAATGCCTCTTGACAAGATTGGTCACTTCTTCGCGACTAGCGATGGAAAAGAAAGATCAAGTATAAAAAACAAATAATTAGTGTTCTAGTTGATGTTGATCAGAATATTATTTTTTCAAACAAACGTCTTCAAATTGTATGTGATCCTTTGGAAGATAATGATGCAGTTAATAAAGTCTTTTTAGAAAGAAAAGTAGAAGAAATGATGGATAACTTTGAAAAAAAATGTAAAAGAAAAAGATCACTCGGATCAAAAAAACAATAAGTGCTCTTTCATTTTCAATTCTTCATGAGCTTAACAGTTATAAAATTGAGGTGGAAGAACTCTTGAAAAAATCGGAAAGTTCTTTACAAGCGAATTTTAATTCGCAATTTGAGTTATTAAGAAGTTTAATTAATGGTGAAAGTCAAAATGTAAAGATAAATATCGACTCTATAATTGTCGACAATAAAATACATAAATAATGTGAGTTGTGTGTACTAAGACTTATGATCTATAAAACCGTTATCAAGTTCGGTCATTACTCAAATGAGCGGAATAAAAAGAAAAGTAATTTCTACTTGGCGGAAGTGGATGTGGAAAATGGTCAAAGTATTGGTACTAAATACAAACTTATTTAAAATGTTGTATAGTCATCACTTTTCGAAAGGAAGCTGGCCTTGTTCTCGCTTATAAGAAAGAAAAAATTGAGGAAATATGAAGATCATTAATTGAAAATGTGAATCATGAGTAGGAGGAATTTACTAGAAGAATTACATGCGCCAGCACGTAAAAATTTTGAACGTTGAAGAGTTATTATGAAGGGAATCGATGATCATTGGCAAGCAGACTTAGTGGAAATGCAAAATTACTCATCATCAAATAAAGGTTATATATTTCTATTGACAGTAATTGATACATTTCTAAATATGCATGGGGAGAAGTGTTGAAAACAAAAACGGCTAATGAAGTTAATCATGCATTCTCGATTATTCTTGAGGAAAATCGAATTCCTAAGAATTTGCAGACTGATGATGGAAAAGAATTTTTTAATACACCCTTAAGAGTTTGTGTAAAAAACATGACATAAATCATTACTCAACTTTTAGTAGTCTCAAGGCATCAATTGTTGAACGTTTCAATAGAACACTCAAGGAGATGATGTGGAGAGAGTTTAGTTATAATGGAACATATTGTTGGATTAAAATTTATAATCTGTTGATAAATGAGTATAATAGAAAACATCATAGAACAATTCAAATGGCCCCAATTGAAGTAAATTCATCAAATGAGAAAATTTGTTAAATACCGTCTACAATCATATAAAAATCTTTAATGGAAGTAAATTTCGTGTTGGAGATTATGTGCGCATTAGTAAACATAAACACACATTTGAATACATACATACTGGAAGACTATCAAGGTGCAGTTCTGAAAGATGGTTTCTATAATGAAGAGTTCAGGAAAAAAGATTTCCACACACTTACTTGGTTGAAAAGATAATAAGGCGACGAAATGATAGATCACTAGTTAAATGGCTTGGGTTCTCAAATGATCAGAACTCAAGGATAAGCATCAGTGAAATATTATAAAGAAAGACTATTGAAACCATAAAGAATCATTTTAAAATTAGAAAATCGGATAAGCAATGCATATTAATTTTAAATTAATATGGTAATAAAATTTAATTTGATAGTGAGTCATGGAAACCCTTCATAGAGACTTTGTAATATATATAATAATTACATTATCCCTAAATGCTCAAAGATGGGAAAATATGAGGTACAACTTTTAGATTTAGGTGCATCTTAAGGAGATGAAGCAGAAATTGACCTAACTCGTTTATGTTTTGAAATTTCAAGATGGGAAAAGAAATAAAAAAATATGTAAACCAGTATAGTTGTCTATACAAGTATAGACGACACAAGTATAGGCTCTTTAAAAATAAAGTAAAATAATTCTTTAGTTGCATTTCTACTTTTGAAGAATAAACAACATTATGGGTCTAATAACGAATTTTGGAATTAAAACAAATGTGAGGAAAATTTATGATTTCCTCAAGGAGTTTGAGGATGTGCTTTTTCCTGAGCACACTAAACTGTTGGTGGAGTACCGAGAATATTTCTTAGAGTATGAAAACTATCGTCTTGTTAAATCAAAATATGGAAAGCACTTGACGGTGTGCTCATGGGCCTCGAATGATGCAACAGAAGGAGTTGATACATGTGCTTGTCACTACTTTGAATCACATAAAAGAAAACTGGATCGTCTTATATTTCAATACACTAACCTAACAAAGAGGATCAATAATATGGATATTGTAACTGACCGTTTTGCTTCTGCATGGCTAAAACTCAGCTGAGCTGTGGGTCCGTGCAACAAATTTATATTTGGTTGCGTTTGCGACAATTGATAACACGTAGTTTATATATATATTGGAAAATGGTTTCTTTATTGGTTTCTTGGCTTGTACAGATTTATTTATGTACTGCGGCGGTACAATGAAGTCCTTGGTCAGATTCGAAGAGTGCACCTGTTCGCAAGAGTTTTGCTCCAGACGCCTCGCGCACCAGCTAGGTAAATTCGTGGTTCGCCTGCCCGACAGCGACACCGTACGGCACTCTGGTTATCCACCAGGATTCGCTCGTACACGCGCTGTCTAACCACAGGTTTTTCACTCACTTATTTTCACCTAGGCACGGATTTGCCTGTCGCTACGCTCAAGCGTGGCAAGGATTACACTTCTCACCCGATTTCAGGACTCCAATGTCCTGTGTGTCCTTCGGCGTGTTGTTGGTCCTTCGGCGCGGTGCTTATGTGTCGTCCTGTTTGACACACGTTGTCTTGCGTTACACTTGTTGATTTCGCACTTCTGTATATGTTTGGGCAGAGCTTCTGCCTATTCTTACTTTTGGTTCCGACGGACTTGACTTACCTTCACTTTTTAATTTACTGAATGAGCGCCATTTTTTAATTTACTGACTGAGACTCTTGTGTGCTGCGACGCCCCTTTTTATAGGCCTGCGTCGCAGCGTTTTGTCGGACTGTACCAAAGATCACGGGATCGCCTTGGTGGCGTGATCTTTGGTAATTTTCCACTACCTTTTTGCTGGCGCCAGCCCATGTCTGCCGTTAGTGCGAGTATGGATGGCGATATTGCACTCGCCAAACTCCTCACACTATAACGGCACATGTCCTAACGGACATGTGTGTCATACACGCTTATATGGCTGACAACCTGCGCATGAAAGAGAGAGGGCGAAAGAGAGCGAATTCGCCGCAACTGCAATCATGGTCGGATTTCGGCCTGATATGCAGTTACTGTGAAGGGCGCATATAGCATAAATGTATATTTACATACATTTAATTGCCACCGCTATATGGCTCCTCACAATATTAATAATAATAATACATTTTAATAAATACATTTATCTTTAAAATTAAACTACAACAATAAGAATAAATAAATTATATTATGAAATCGTAAACAAAAAAACAACACTTCTTGTCATTAATACCCACTCAGGTGGGAGGTGTCCTGCGAGTTCTAACCAATGACAATGAAAGTGAAAAATAATTTTCCACTGATCAATGAACCCACCCTTAAAAAATCAAAACAAAACAAGTTCCTGCACTTCCATAAATGATGACCCTTCGATCAAAAATGTTACGTATGTGACCCCAACCCACATATTTTTCTAAATAGGTCACACACATGTCACCCCCCCACCTAAAAGCAATAAATTAAGTGCTTTAATGAAGCAATTAAAAATCAAAACAAACCAAGTTCCTATACACCTGTGTGCTATCTGTCTTCGGCATATTATAACGGACACCATCACTAGCCTTACAGGTTACAGGTTACACGCCTTGCTCACAATCTCCTCCTTAAGAAAACTCAACCACGTACGCACGCGTAAGTGCGGGAGTGATGCTCCACCTGACACCAACCGACAATAAAAAAGGGTCATCCATAAATGATGACCATTCGATCAAAAATGTCACGTATGTGACCCCAACCCACACAGTTTTCTAAAAGGTCACACACATGTCACCCCCACCTAAAAGCAATAGATTAAGTGCTTTAATGGAAGCAATTAAAATCAAAACAAACCAAGTTCCTATACACCTGTGTGCTATCTGTCTTCGGCATATTATAACGGACACCATCACTAGCCTTACGGGTTACATGTTACACGCCTTGCTCACAATCTCCTCCTTAAAAAACTCAATCACGTACGCACGCGTAAGTGCGGGAGTGATCCTCCACCTGACACCAACCCACACATTTTTCTAAAAAGGTCACACACCTCTCATCACCCACCCAGAAGCAATAAATTAAGTGCTTTATTGAAGCAATTAAAAATCAAAACAAAACAAGTTCCTGCACACCTGTGTGCTATCTGTTAACCGATCTTCCACTACATTCTAGCATACAATAAAATAAGGGTCATCCATAAATCTAGATCCTTCGATCATTAATGTCGCGTACGTGACCCAAAACCACTCAATTTTCTAAAAAGGTCACACACCTGCCATCCCCCACCCAAAAAGCAATAAATTAAGTGCTATAATTAGGCAATTAAAACTCAAGAGCTGTCAACAAAAAGATTTACGACTTCCTGTCATAGAATCCCCAGTTCCCTACTACTAATATGTATTGCTTATCTGATTTTTGATTTAAAATTTCCTGGTAAAAGTACAGAATAGTAAAAACCCTGTCTGTGTTTTCAATGTTGAAACCATTCTAACGTGTGTGTATTATTGTGATTTGCTAGCTTGTGTATGAAATAAATGCACTCGGTGTAGACTTTGGGTTATAAAAGAATAGTATAGACTCAAACAAAAAGATGATGATGAACTTAGAAGATCTCTTTTGCTGGCTGGAGGAGGAAAATGCAACGGATGCATTTCAATTAACATCACCACCACAACCATCGACATCAAACCCGAGGCTTCCACTGCTCATTCCATTGGAAAGGAATGAGCTAATGAGAATAACGAACAAGAAGCTCAAAAGCAATATGATGAAATCGAGGTGATTGACCTCACAGAGGAGGAGACCGAATGATGCCCATCTTCGCGGAGCCTATAAATGAAGAGGACGAAATCGAGTAATTGACTTTACAGAGGAGGGGGAAAGGAAAATAATGGTGCCCACCTTCGCGGAGTCTCTTGATGAAGAGCAGGACATCGATGTGATAGACCTTACAGAGGAGGAGGAAATAATGGAGCCGCCTTTGTGGAACTGCCTGCTGAAGAGCCTAACAGAGATGAAAGGGATATTTTTTATACTTCATATTTATTTATGTGTAAAATAGACTTATTATGCGTTTAATGAAAACAAGTAAAAACTAAATATTAAAATCTAAAATCATGTGTTTTTTCTTCATTTGCGTTTCTCAATTTTCTTAGCAACAAGTGAAAATATAGTTTTCTTAAATTAACATAAAAGAGACACATTTTTATGCTTTTAAATTTTCTTTTTAGTGCGCTTCTTGTTTTTGACAATTCTTTCAGTATATGCTCATCCATTTTTAGCTATTAAAATGACAGATATAAACGATCAACACCTTTGCAGGTGGTTTCTGGTTTCCGAGCGATTTTTTACTGTTTTTCATGTAGTTTTTTACTGTTTATGATGTGGTTCATCGATGTTTATCATGTGGTTTAACATGGTTTAATACGGTTTTCAGGTTGATTACGATGTAAAGAATACATTTGAATCGCATGCATATCTTCAGAAAATTGGGCAGAACTATGGAAACTGGTCTTTGCAACAAGGGCACGAGCATCCCAAACTAAAGCAATTTGTGGTTTCCAACGATGTGACCAATTTAATATCTTTACGTTTATCAACGTTTTCCATTGACTTCCCGTAGACTATATTGTTTAATAATTTGAAAAAGTCTTTTTAAAAACTTTTTATTTTGATTTTATTTTATTTTTTTTAGAATGTACTGAGAAATGTATTTAATTCTATATACTTTTAAAATCTGGGACAGTGATTAAATTCCAAATCTTATGAATTTCTTTTGATTTAATTGGACCATTTCTTAAACAATGATGAAGATTTCTATAATGGATGGGATACCTTGTTTTCGACCATAGATCAGCAAGAAGCTTTTGAACTTAAGAGTACGGAGTAGACTTTTCATTTGGCGGACAAAATTGCTGTTAATTGTGATAATCATGAAGAGAGTCTGGATACAAAAGATCTACCTCGAGAATGTATCCATACTCTGAATTTTCAGTGATAGATGAAATGTCGAATGTATTTATTTCAGCATCAATCATCATAATAATTTATTTCATATTTTAGAATATGTTTTTGAGATACCTGTTGGATCATACGAGCTTAGTGATATAAGTAAAATTATTATTGAGAAAATGGAGCAAAAGAAACAGAGAAATTAAAACATCCTCTCATCGAAAGTAATAACAACACGCTTCAAGTAATAATTTCAACTAAGGAACAAGCAATATATTTTAATAAAAGTAATTCAATTGGTCAATTATTCGGGTTTAATATAAATATATTAAAGTCGAATTCTATTCACATCTCAGATCAGCCTGTGGATATTTTAAAAGTAAATACAATTCGGATAGAATGTAATATTGTAAGCGGATCGTATGTTAATGCGGAATCAAGCCATGTATTGCATGAGTTTGCCTTAAATGTCCCTCCAGGCTATAAAATGAGTGAGAAGCCCCACAATCTTATTTATTTCCCAGTGAACACGAGCGAGATACACTCATTATTAATAATACGGATTGTTGATCAGGACGGTCATTTAGTTAATTTACGTAATTAAAGTGTTACACTTCGCTTACATTTTAGAAATCAAAAATGATTATTTACAATAAAAATGTATGTTATACTGCAGAAGAAAGAAGATCGTTTAGGAGAACACTCAAAACCGAAAAAAATTGCTTTTAAAGTCAATGGGGCTAAAAATAAAAGAACAATGACTAATTTGTTAACTGTTCGAGAGAAACCCTATTCGGATGAGAGTATAATCAAAAAGAATATCATAACTACTCTCCCTATCTCCAATCATTTAAGAGCAGTGATGAAGTTAGAATCACAATACAAAATCAGGACTTATATGTAGTCCCGAGAGAGAGTTTTATTAATACTACTGAAGGTGGTAAATTAAAAAACAGTTGTATGAGCTATCTTTTTGATGAGGTTTGAAATGAGTTGATTGGAATTGAAATTGATCGAACTAGGTTTGTTGGTACTTCAACCAGCTTAAAAACTATAATTCCTTGAATAAGGCTGAAAGTCGCATGCTTGAGAATTCTGGTTGGTTAAATGGAAACGAAAAACAACTGGCAAATGATGGATATTTTAATTTCTCTATTCCTCTTAAAACCCTGCTTCGATTTTCTAAAGACTATAACAAAGTCTTACTAAATTGTAAACATGAAGTAATTCTATTCATATCTAAATATATTGATGATGTATATCATAGTAAAATTTAAAGTAATGAGTATAAATTAAATATATCTAATATTACATGGAAAGGACCACATATTACTCTCAGTGATGAGAAGAAATTGCTAATGTTAAACATAAAAAAAAAAATGGAATCTTATTCCTTGATTATTTTCATTGATTTACTTGAAAGATCCTAAAGGTTGTAATGATACGGATTTGGATATATATCAGAAAATCTTATCAAAGACTAATGCCTAATGTTTAAGAGAAATCGTTTCAAAAATTACACTCAAATAATAAAAAAACTTTCTCAAAAAATGAGGATGCAAGTGCAATGTCTACACCTTTAAATAAGAAATCGATGTTTTATGACACTCACTTCAACTAAGCCGAATTATGTTTATTGGGATGATCCAAATGAGATGGTAGATAGACTTAAACTTTTAGTTGCCTCACAGGAAGCTGGTAACACTAATAATAATACTGAAATCTTTTCGATAATTGAAGAACTTCGTGAAGCAAACATTATTTATTAAATAAATGAATCTGTATTGTACAATAATTTATTAATATTAAAATGCCTCTTGACAAGTTTGGTCACTTCTTCTCGACTAGCGATGGAAAAGAAAGATCAAGTATAAAAAAACAAATAATTAGTGTTCTAGTTGATGTTGATCTGAATATTATTTTTTCAAACAAAATGTATGTGATCCCTTGGAAGATAATGATGCAGTTAATAAAGTCTTTTAGAAAGAAAGTAGAAGAAATTATGGATAACTTTGAAAAAAATGTAAAAGAAAAAGATCACTCGAATCAAAAAAACAATAAGTGAAATATCATTTTCAATTCTTCATGAGCTTAAGAGTTATAAAATTGAGGTGGAAGAACTCTTGAAAAAATCGGAAAGTTCTTTACAAGATAATTTTAATTCGCAATTAGAGTTATTAAGAAGTTTAATTAATGGTGAAAGTCAAAATATATAGATAAATATCGACTCTGTAATGGTCGATAATAAAATACATAAATAATATTGTGTGTGCGAAGGGTTATAATCTATATAACCGTTAGTAAGTTCGGACAAAGTAATTTCTACTTGGCGGAAGTGGTTGTGGAAAATGGTTAAAGTATTTTTACTAAATACAAAGTTATTTAAAATGTTCTGTAGTCAGCACTTTGCGTTAGGAAGCAGGCCTTGTTCTCGCTTATAAGAGAAAGAAAACATTGAGGAAATATGAAGATCATTAATTGAAAATGTGAATCATGAGTAGGAGGAATTTAATAGAAGAATTACATGCGCCAGCACGTAAAAATTTTAAACGTCGAAGAGTTATTATGAAGGGAATCGATGATCATTGGCAAGCAGACTTAGTGGAAATGCAATATTACTCATCATCGAATAAAGGTTATAGATTTCTATTGACAGTAATTGATACATTTTCTAAATATGCATGGGGAGAAATGTTGAAAACAAAAACGGCTAAAGAAGTTAATCATGCATTCTCGAGTATTCTTAAAGGAAAATCGAATTCCTAAGAATTTGCAGACCGATGATGGAAAAGATGGAACATATTGTTCTATTAAAATTTATAATCTGTTGATAAATGAGTATAATAGAAAACACCATAGAACAATTCAAATGGCCCCAATTGAAGTAAATTCATCAAATGAGAAAAATTTGTTAAATACCGTCTTCAATCATATAAAAATCTATATTGGTAGTAAATTTCGTGTTGGAGATTATGTGCGCATTAGTAAGCATAAACACACATTTGAAAAGGGGTATACACCAAACTGGATAACTGAAATTTTTAAAATCAATAAAATTCAGAATACGAATCCCACTACATACATATTGGAAGACTATCAAGGTGCAGTTCTGAAAGGTGGTTTCTATAATGAAGAGTTGAGGAAAACAAGATTTTCACACACTTACTTTGTTGAAAAGATAATAAGGCTGCGAAATGATAGGGCAATAGTTAAATGGGTTGGGGTCTCAAATGATCAGATCTCATGGATAAACATCAGTGAAATTTTATAAAGAAAGACTAATGAAACCATAAAATGTCATTTTAAAATTAGAAAATCGGATAAGCAATGCATTTTAATTTTAAATCAATATGGTAATAAAATTGAATTTGATAGTGAGTCATGGAGAGCCTTCATAAAATTAGGGATATTTTTCACATCATTCTTATATTGGAACACGCTGCTTAAAAATCAAATTTGTAATATATATAATAATTACATTATCCCTAACGGTGTGTTCATGGTCCTCGAATGATGCAACAGAAGGAGTTGATACATGTGCTTGTCAATACTTTGAATCATATAAAAGAATACTGGATCGTCTAATATTTCAATACACTAACCTAAGAAAGAGGATCAATAATTTGGATATTAATAATAATAATAATAATAATAAACATTTTAATATATACATTTATCTTTAAAATTAAACTAAAACAATAAGAATAAATAAATTACATTATGAAATCGTAAACAAAAAAAAATTATTTTATTTAAACATAATAAACTCGATACACCGAGGTATGAAGAAAGCAGGTATTCAAAACACAGCAGGCTATTATTTCAAATTATTGTGAAATCATCATAAGAAGGGTCACTCAAACAGGACGCACTGTAAAAAGGGAGAGAACCGATAACATACACACACAAAAGGTAGCAGCACGTGTCAAACGTATGTGCGAAGTACTACTCAACATCAGTTCATGTCAATAATACTATAATTATGATGTGGGAAAACATTCAGGTGGTAGGTGTCCTGAGAGTTCTAACAAAAGAAAACGAAGGTGAGAAAAGAGAACCAAAAACACTTTTCGACTGATCAATGAACTCATCCTCAAAAAAGAGAAACAAAAAATATTTTCCACTGATCAATGAACCCAAACTTAAAAAAAACAAAACAAGTAGCTGCACACCTGTGTGCTATCTGTCAACCGATTTTCCACTACATTCTAGCATATAGGTTACAGGTTACACGCCTTGCTCACAATCTCCTCCTTAAGAAAACTCAACCACGTACGCACGCGTAAGTGCGGGAGTGATGCTCCACCTGACACCAACCGACAATAAAAAAAGGGTCATCCATAAATGATGACCACATTTTTCTAAAAAGGTCAAACACCTGTCACTCCCGCACCCATAAGCAGTAAATTAAGTGCTAAATGAAGCAATTAAAATCAAAGCAAAACAAGTTCCTGCACACCTGTGTGCTATCTGTTAACCGATCTTCCACTACATTCTAGCATACAGCTTACAGGTTACACGCCTTGCTCACAATCTCCTTAAAAAACTCAATCACTTACGCACACACAAGTGCGCAAGTGATCCTCCACCTGACTCCAACCCCAATAAAAAAAGGGTCATCCATAAATCTAGATCCTTCGATCATAAATGTCACTTACGTGACCCAAAACCACACACCTGTCACCGCCCACCCAAAAAGCAATAAATTATGTGCTATAATTAGGCAATTAACACTCAAGAGATGTCAACAAGAAAGATTTACGACTTCCTGTCATAGAATGCCCAGTTCCCTACTACTTCTCTCATTTCCAAATACATACTGGAAGTCAAGAAGAACACACGAGCTTCTGTCTATCTTCTGAAAATCATGATCTAGACTCTTCACCTTAAATAGTGTTAACAATTCAATTTCAAGTTTGTTTGAGTCAACTTTTCAATCAATATGGACACACTTCGTATACGAAGATCTAGAAATTCGAGAAAAATACAAGATCATGAAATCATTTTTGGATTTGAGTATTTTGTTAATCAACAATTAAAATTAAAGTATGGCTTTTCAACAACGAGACGATTTACACCAATGGTTTGGATGCAACAACATAAGCGCAATTTTATTGGATTTAAAAAAGGGAATGGCTTAAATTATTAACATTTAAGGAATATATCCAGTTAAGGCTTGAGCAGTTTGAGTTCTTGATGCCTGATACATTAATGGATCTTCCCAAGATTAAAACCATAAAGCGTCATTTTAAAATTAGAAAATCGGATAAGCAATGCATATTAATTTTAAATCAATATGGTAATAAAATTGAATTTGATAGTGAGTCATGGAGAGCCTTCATAAGATTAGGGATATTTCATTATAATCGGCTTGTATAGGGGAGCAGCACATAATGTCTGCAAGATTAATTGTCAAATTGCGCCTTTTGTCGCTGTATTTTTTCACAATTTCTCTAAATATGATTCCCATTTATTCGTTAGGGAATTAAATAAAGTTGAAGGTGATATTAAAGTACTCCCATTTTCAAAATATATTCATATTGAATCCCATGACAAAAACCTAGAGATTAGATTCTTAGATACCTTCCGGTTCATGGCAAAAAGTCTAGATGGACTTAGTAGCAATCTAGATATAGAAAATTTCATTAATGTAAAAAAATTTTTCCCCTTAGATATTGAGTTCGATCTAACACGTAGGAAGGGATCTTTCCCTATGAGTATATAAACTTAGAGAGCAGATTATATGAGTCAGCTCTTCCCCCAGAGATAAATTCTTTAATAGTTTAATTAATAAAGAATGCTCACTCGAGGATTATACTCATGTACAAAATGTTTGGTCAGTTTTCAGCTGTCAAAGTCTTAAAGATTACATGGACCTGTATCTTAAGACTGATGTTCTCCTACGTGCAGATGATTTTCAAAATTTTCGAGCTATTTGCAAGAAAATTTATTCATTAGATCCCGCCCATTATTACACAACACCTGGTATTTCATGGGATGCATTGCTTAAGACCACAAAAATAGAATTAACTGATATTAATATGTATAGGTTTATTCAAATGGGCATTCGTGGTGGTTTAGTCCAATGCTGTAAGCAAACCATATATATATGGAGAATTATGATAGCACTAAACCTTCAGAATTTCTGATGTACTTAGATGCTAATAATTTATATGGTTGGGCTATGTCTCAACATCTCTTCTTATATATTCTGGTTTTAGATGGATGAATGATGTTGAAATAAATGCATTCGACATTTCATCTATCCCTGAAAATTCAGAGTCTGCTTACATTCTTGAGGTAGATCTTTTGTATCCACACTCTCTCCATGATTACAATAATGATCTACATTTTTGTCCATCAAATCAAAAGACTACTCCAGAGGCTAAAGTTCGAAAGCTTGTTGCTGACCTAAGGTCGAAAACAAAGTATCCCATCCATTATTGAAATCTTCAGCAATGTTTAAGAAATGGACTTAAATTAACAAAAATTCATAAGATTTTGGAATTTATGCAGTCTCCCTGGCTTAAAAAGTATATAGACTTAAATACATTTTACAGAACGTTGGCAAAAAATAATTTTGAAAAAGCCTTTTTCAAATTATTAAATAATGCAGTCTATGGAAAGACGACGGAAAACGTGAAAAAACTTAAAGATATCAAATTGGTCACATCGTGGGAAACCACAAATTGCAATAGGTTGGGTGCTCGTGCCCTTATTGCAAATGCCAGTTTTCATAGTTCTGCCCAATTTTCCAAAGATATGTATGCGTTTCAAATGAATCGTCTACATAATGTAAATGATAAGCCTATGAATTTAGGTTTTGTGGTTTTAGAGCTTTCCAAATGGCAAATGTATGATTTTCATTATGATTACATTAAGACTAATTTATATATTCTATTGAAACAAATGATTTCTTTAAAGATATTGCTGAATATGTTGAGATGAGATTTGATACTTCTGAGTATCCAAAAGAGTTAGCACAAAAATATGGAATTAAGAGGTGCAATAAGAAAGTCTTGGGTATGATGGAAGACGAAAACTGTGGGTAAAGAATGTTAGAGTTTGTAGGGCTTAGAGCTACAATGTACTCATTGTCTTTTGAGGGGGCTGGGTGCATCAAAAAATCCAAAGGTCTAAAAAAGTCGGCAATAGATAAGTTAAGTATAAAGAGCTATGAGGAATGTCTTTTGAAAATAAGACATTTTCTGATGATATGTTGATATTTAGATCAAAGACACATAATTTTTATACACATGAGCTTAGAAAAAAAACTTTAAGTTCTAAAGATGATAAAAGAAAAATAAGAGAAGACGGTATTAGAACATATGCCTGGGGGCATTATAGAATTAATTCCTAGTACTAAGTAAAATAAATAGTAATATTTAATATTTAAATAAATAACTAAATAATATGTAAGTAGAATTAAGAAAAAAATAAAAATAAAATAATTAAACAAATATATTGAAAACAAACAAAAAAAATGTGTCTCTTTTATTTTCATAAAATAAAAAAACTACATTTTCGGATTTGGATATGTATCAGAAAATCTTATCAAAGACCAATGCCCATTGAAAAAATCATCTGCCTAATGGTCCGTTTAAGGAAATCATTCTAAAAAGTACACTGAAATAATAAAAAAAACTTTTCTCAAAAATATAAGGATCCAAGTGCAATGTCTACACCTTTAAATAAGAAATCGATATATGAGGGTGGACGTTTTATGACACTCACTTGAACTAAGCCGAATTATGTTTATTGGGATGATCCAAATGAGATGGTAGATAGTTAAGCATTTAGTTGCCTCACAGGAAGCTGGTAACACTAATCATAATAATGAAATCGTTTCGATAATTGAAGAACTTCGTGTAGCAAATATTATTTATTAAATAAATGAATCTGTATTGTACAATAATTTATTAATATTAAAATGCCTCTGGACAAGTTTGGTCACTTCTTCTCGACTAGCGATGGAAAAGAAAGATCAAGTATAAAAAAAACAAATAATTAGTGTTCTAGTTGATGTTGATCAGAATATTATTTTTCAAACAAACATCTTCAAAATGTATGTGATCCCTTGGAAGATAATGATGCAGTTAATAAAGTCTTTTTAGAAAGAAAAGTAGAAGAAATTATGGAAAACTTTGAAAATAATTTAAAAGAAAAAGATCACTTGAATCAAAAAAACAATAAGTGAAATATCATTTTCAATTCTTCATGAGCTTAAGAGTTATAAAATTGAGGTGGAAGAAGTTCTTTACAAGCGAATTTTAATTCACAATTAGAATTATTAAGAAGTTTAATTAATGGTGAAGGACAAAATATAAAGATAAATATCGACTCTATAATGGTCGATAATAAAATACATAAATAATGTGAGTTGTCTGTCCTAAGAGTTATAATCTATATAACCGTTATCAAGTTCGGACATTACTTAAATGAGCGGAATAAAAGTAAAAGTAATTTCTACTGTGAGGAGCAATATGGCGTTGGCAATTAAATGTATGTAAATATACATTTATGCTATATGAGCCCTCACAGTAACTGCATATCAGGCCGAAATCCGACCCTGATAGCAGTTGCGGCGAATTCGCTCTCTTTCGCCCTCTCTCTTTCATGCGCAGGTTGTCAGCCATATAAGCGTGTCTGACACATATGTCCGTTAGGACATGTGCCGTTATAGTGTGAGGAGTTTGGCGAGTGCAATATCGCCATCCATACTCGCACTAACGGCAGACACGGGCTGGCGCCAGCAAAAAGGTAGTGGAAAATTACCAAAGATCACGCCACCAAGGCGATCATGTGATCTTAGGTACAGTCGCGACAAAAGGGCGTCGCAGCACACAACGAAAGATGAGTAAGAAGTCAGTAAAAAGTCAGTATGAAGTCAGTCAAAAAGTCAATCAGAGGTTAAAAGTCAAGTCCGTCGGAACCAAAAGTGATAATAAGCAGAATTTCTGCCCAAACAAATACAGAAGTGCGAAATCAATAGTGCAAACGCGAGAACGACATAAGCAAGGAGCACCGAAGGACCACACCACGCCGAAAGACCAACACCACGCCGAAGGATCAACACCACGCCGAAGGACCAACACCACGCCTAAGGATCAACACCACACCGAAGGACACGCAGGACATTGGAGTCCTTAAATCAGGTGAGAGGTGTAATCCTTGCCACGCTTGAGCGTAGTGACAGGCAAAGCCGTGCCCACTAGGTGAAAATAAGTGAGTGAAATCCTGTGTTTAGACAGCGCGTGTGCGAGCGAATCCTGGTGGATAACCAGAGTGCCGTACGGTGTCGCTGTCGGGCAGGCGAACCACGAATTTACCTAGCTGGTGCGCGAGGCGCCTGGAGCAAAACTCTTGCGAACAGGAGCACTCTTCGAAGCTGACCAAGGGCTTCATTGTACCGCCGCAGTACATAAATAAATCTGTACAAGCCAAGAAACTAATAAAGATACCATTGTCCAATATATATATAAACTACGTGTTATAAATTGTCGCAAACGCAACCAAATATAAATTTGTTGCACGGACCCACAGCTCGACTGAGTTTTAGCCCGGCAGAAGCAAAACGGTCCGTTACAACTGGCGCCCAACGTTGGTGGTTGCGATAATTGATAAACACACATTATATATTGACATAAAAATGGTTCGCGCGTGGGCTTACAACCTAAAAAAGGATGAAGTGCAGAAGTATGGAGAAGAAATCCAAATGGAGTGGCACGCTGGATGTTATGCGTCGACAATTCGGAGAGTGGGGAGACACTCACGAATCCAGACTCCCATGCAGCACGCGGGTTGGAGAAGTGGCAGCGATTCATGGCAAACTTTCACCGGCCAAAGAAATCGGTCAAGTTCCGGATGCGAGAGGAGCGACGAACATTGATTTCGTCCAATTGAGCATACCGGCAATCAGCGCAGCAGCGTGCGCGCGAATCGCCAGCCTCACAGTATGGGGAACACCCGCACCACAGCCATCAAGGAGAGTGTCCATAAGCGACCACACGGCGACGACCATGTCTCAAGAATACCCGACGTTAGCGAAACAAGTTCGGGAGTGGAACTTTCGCATCGACGGCACCACGGAGTATTTAGAATTTTTGGAACAAGTCGAGTGGTCTGCGGATACGTATGGACTCAACTTGAATCTGGTTCCCAGAGCCATGCCTGAACTACTAAAGGGAATGGCTCTGAAATGGTATGTAGCCAACAATCAACACTGGAGAGAGTTTTCCAGAGTTTTCAAGAATAATTTGAGAACTTGAGGGACGAAGTTACCCACAGGCGTCAGGCTATAAGCGAGCCATTTAAAACATACATGGTGGAGATGCAGACGCTAATTCGACCACTGCAGTATACGGCGGTAAAACAGCTCCACAAAATATACAACAACAGCCTCCCAGACCTGCGAGCATACGCAAGGCCATGCCAATTCCAGAACTTGGCGGAATTAATGCTCTTGGCAGCCGGCACAGAGAGCCTCAGCAGAGACGCATGGAGCACACGGAGTACAACACTCCACAGCGCATGTACAGAGAGCCTCAGCAGAGACGCGTGGAGCACATGGATTACAACAGTCCACAGCGAATGCACAGAGAGCCTCAGCAGAGACGCGTGGAGCACACGGACTACAACACTCCACAGCGAATGCACATGGAGCCTCAACAGAGACGTATGGAGCCATCACGCCGACACATGGAACCACCACGGATGCGTCAAAACCACCATACTGAGCCAGCACCAAGGCAAAACAGGCCAAGATTCATGGCTATAGCGGACAGTGAAGGAACGTACAGCCAAGTATACAACGACAGGGCCGAAGCAGAATCGAGACCGAGACCAGCCCCGAGGACGAGACCAAGACCAGCCCCGAGGGCGAGACGCGAAAACACACAAACACATATCAGGAGGGACACTGCGCGACAGAGTGTACGAATCCCATGACGGCTCGGACGGAACAACATGGATATTGCTCTACTTATACTCCCCGGAATCATAGACGACTTGGTTCTCGGATGGGATTTTCTGTCGGCCATGGGAACTGTTTTGGAGTTCGCCGGATTGACTATAAGTATACCTGGGGATGGAATACAAGAACACCAGGAGCAGAGATTGTCCGTGGCAAAGACAGTCATACCACTAATACATCCGGATGCAGAAATCGATGCATTCTTACGACGAGAATTGGCGGCATTTGAGGTCATAAAGGGAACATCGCCCATTACTTAGCGTCGCATTGTCATGTGTGACGACCGACCAATCAAACAGCGATACTACCCTAAGAACCCCAAGATGCAAGCAGAGATCAACAAACTAGTGGATGAACTGCTAGCCAAAGGATGCATCGAGCCATCAAAAAGCCCGCACAGCGCACCAATAGTGATGGTACGGAAGAAAACTGGGAAATGGCGCCTCTGCGTGGACTTTAGGCAATTGAACGCCAAGTCCGTAAAAGACGCATACCCTCTGCCAAGAGTACACTATATCCTGGACCAGCTGGAAGAGGCTCGGTTCATCACGAGTTTGGACCTCAAAGATGGCTACTGGCAGATAACGAAGGAGAAAGAGAGTCGGGCGAAGACGGCAATCACAGTCCCAGGAAAAGGACTGTTTCAATGGAAGGTAAAGCCATTTGGACTCCATTCGGCACCAGCTACGTTCCAGAGAGCCCTCGACCGCGTGATTAGACCCGAAATGATGCCACATGCATTCGCATACCTGGACGACATCATTGTGATCGGGAAAACACGCGAGGAACACATGGGCAATTTAAGAGAAGTGTTCCGACGGCTGAGAGCAGCGAATCTGAGAATCGACGTTGAGAAGCGCGACTTCTTCAAACAAGAGTTGTAATAACTCGGTCACCACGTCACGGAACATGGAATCCGCACTGACCCCGAGAAAGTAGCTGCTATCGCTGAACTGAGGCCACCTGGAAACGTTAAAAAACTACGGCAATACTTGGGAGTGGCATCCTGGTACAGTCGTTTCGTACCAGATTTCGCCACTACTGTACATCCGCTAAACACACTTTTAAAAAAAGGCACGAAATGGGAATGGACCGGAGAGCATCAGGAAGCCTTCGAAAATGTGAAGTCAAAGCTGACACAATCACTTGTGTTGGCATGCCCAGATTTCTCAAGGCCATTTTGCTTGCAGACGGATGCTAGCAATTATGGCTTGGGAGCGATATTAACCCAAAACTCAGAGGAGGGTGAACGGGTCATATCGTATGCAAGCAGATCCTTAAATGGTGCGGAGCGCAACTACTCTGCGACCGAAAAGGAGTGCCTTGGCGCTGAAGTGGCTCAACTCCATCGAAAGCCTCTCAGGCAGAATTGCGCGATGGGCACTGGAGCTGCAACAATTTGATTTCGACGTCAAATACAGGAAAGGAAACCTGAAAGTTGTGGCAGATGCCCTATCCCGACAACCTCTGAAGGAGACATGCCTGAGAGTCGCAACTGTGGAAGACGCAATGGACCAGGCGAATAAAGACTGCATCTGGATCCAAAAGATGCGAACGGCCATAGCAAAAAATCCCAGAAAGTTTCCAGACTATATGGAGGAATCTGTAAACTTATACAGGGACATCCCTCATCGAGCTGGAACGAAGGATGTAGCCGCCTGGAAATTGTGTGTGCCAACGGACAAACGTACACAGGTTCTAAGAGAGAACCAAAACACCGCCGCCGCAGGACACACGGGTAGTAGGAAAACAATAGCCCGAGTAGCAGCGCGCTACTATTGGCCAGGCTTATACCGAGACGTGAGAGCATATGTCAACAGTGTGAAATATGCCAACAATATAAGTCAAGTCAATTGGCCGCGGCAGGCCATATGTTAACCCAAATACCTGAGGAGCCGTGGAGCACGGTATGTGCGGACTTCGTGGGACCATTACCAAGGTCCACCCATGGGAACACGATGCTGTTGGTCTTTGAAGACCGCTTCTCGAAGTGGACCGAAATGGTGCCACTTAGAAGCGCTACAACGGCAGCGCTGCAAAAGGCCTTCAGGAGAGGATTCTGGCACGGTTCGGAGTGCCAAAGGTTTTAATAACGGACAACGGCACACAATTTACCAGCAGGGCGTTTCAAAATTTCCTCGAGGAGATGGGAAATAAGCATCAGTTCACTGCGCTGTACACGCCACAGGAGAACCCAACGGAACGAGCTAACCGGACGGTGAAAACAATGATTGCCCAGTTCGCAAAGAACAACCAACGATGAGGCGTTACCGGAGCTGACACTGGCAGTCAACACGAGCGTCTCGAGCACGACAGGATACAGCGCTGCCTCCATCACACAGGATGATGAAGTGGGAATCGGTACGGGTCAAGTAAGCCAAACGCCGAACGAAAATGAAAATAAACTAAAAGACATTTTCGAAATTGTTCGGCGAAGCTTAGAAAAGGCCTCTCAAGATCAGGCAAGGCACTACAACCTTCGTCGCAGGCAATGGAGCCCCAAAATCGGAGATAGAGTGTGGGTGAAATTACCCATTCGCAGCCAAGCTTGCACCGAGATACGGCGGCCCGTACCAAATCATAGATTTCACGTCACCGGTGATCTGCAAGCTGAGGACCTCGGAAGCCACACAGCAAGGCGACGGGTGAGTTCCCAGATCTCCAAAATTAAAAAGGGGGAAGAAAAGAGTGACTCCAAAAACTAAAATTGGACTCACACTTATACACCTAAAACATAACAATAAATAAATATATATATAATATATATATATATACACATAACTAAAACAAAAAAACCATGCACCATGCAATAATAAGAATAACAAAAAAAAAATACATAAATATTAAACAGTCAAAAGCCCTGAACGCAGCGAATGTGCAGAGAGCACACGCCGATTGCGGTAAAAGTGAACAACAGCTGAGAGAGAGGATGGCCATGACCCACTCCAGAGTTCACTAATGGAATCAAGGGCAGTGACCGCCGAAAGCGTTATGCTTACCGCTGACATGAAAACAGTTAGCTCGCCGCGGTTACAGAAAGCGACAACCAAAAAAACGTTTTGCTCGCACTATCGAGAGCGTAAGCGCAGCAGCTGTTCAAAACAGTTAGCTCGCCGCTTTTACAACAAAAACGCTTGCACTAAGAAGGTAACAAAAGTGCGACGACCGCCGAAAACGTTTTGCTCATAATATTGAGAGAGCAAGCGCCAACACAGCGATCGTCGAAAACGTTTCGATCACCGCTTTGGCGGAAATATTCAACAACAATGCTTGCACTATGAAGAGCGCAAGCACAGCAACCGCCGAAAAACGTTTCGCTCACCGCTTTGGCGGAATTAGGCAACAACAATGCTTGCACTATGAAGAGCGCAAACGCAACGACCGCCAACAGCATTTTCACACTAGTATCGAGACGTGTGCAAAACCAAAATAAATCCGATAGCAACTGCACTGGTGCGGGTGTGTGACCAACAAAACCATGCACCGTTGGTTGGTCACCAACTCTAGTGCAGGTGCATGTATGCAAGGATACCGTTGGTTAGCCACGCACACTGCTGTGAGGATGTCATCGGCCGTTAGAATGCCAACCCAAGAGAGGGAAATGAGCGCACACACCCACACAAAAGGGTATATAATGCGCCGCAATTTTGCATAATTTCACAACCAGCAATCAAGGAAGCTTATCATGGAATCATAAACGGCCGGTCAGGCTCAAACCCTCATAAGCAGCACAGCGGCGCTGGAGCTCTGCACCGAGGCGGAGACAGAATGACTGTGCGAATGGCCACTGGACGGCGTTCACAGTAGTGCGCGTGATGCGCGTGAGACGTCTGGTGCGAGTTGTCCGAATCAGGACGATTGCTGGTCTCGAATCAACCAGCCAACCAAGGAGAGACAACGAGGACGACCGAGAGGCGCAGGGGCCGCCGAAACCGGCAATAGCGGTGGTCAGGCCGGTGCGGCGCCGCTACTCCAGCGACACCGAGCGTTTCGCCGAGCTGCCGCCGACCTCCTATTCGCCCTACTGCGATGAGGACAACGGCCCCTACGAGCCATACTCGGATGTCGACGAGGAGACCACGACGGACGGCGAGGAAGGGCCCCATGGGGATGCTGTTTCCGAGATCGACTACTCGGATCTCGACCAGTTCGAAAGCCCCCTGTAATCAATTCCTAAGAATTTGCAGACTGATGATGGAAAGAATTTTTTAATACACCCTTTAGAGTTTGTGTAAAAAACATGACATAAATCATTACTCAACTTATAGTAACTCAAGGCATCAATTGTTGAAGGTTTTAATAGAACACTCAAGGAGATGATGTGGAGAGAGTTTAGTTATAACGGAACATATTGTTGGATTAAAATTTATAAACTGTTGATAAATGAGTATCATAGAAAACATCATAGAACAATTCAAATGGCCCCAATTGAAGTAAATTCATCAAATGAGAAAAATTTATAAAATACCGTCATATAAAAATCTATATTGGTAGTAAATTTCGTGTTGGAGATTATGTGCGCATTAGTAAGCATAAACACACATTTGAAAAGGGGTATACACCAAACTGGATAACTGAAATTTTTAAAATCAATAAAATTCAGAATACGAATCCCACTACATACATACTGGAAGACTATCAAGGTGCAGTTCTGAAAGGTGGTTTCTATAATGAAGAGTTGAGGAAAACAAGATTTTCACACACTTACTTTGTTGAAAAGATAATAAGGCTGCGAAATGATAGGGCAATAGTTAAATGGGTTGGGGTCTCAAATGATCAGATCTCATGGATAAACATCAGTGAAATTTTATAAAGAAAGACTAATGAAACCATAAAATGTCATTTTAAAATTAGAAAATCGGATAAGCAATGCATTTTAATTTTAAATCAATATGGTAATAAAATTGAATTTGATAGTGAGTCATGGAGAGCCTTCATAAAATTAGGGATATTTTTCACATCATTCTTATATTGGAACACGCTGCTTAAAAATCAAATTTGTAATATATATAATAATTACATTATCCCTAACGGTGTGTTCATGATCCTCGAATGATGCAACAGAAGGAGTTGATACATGTGCTTGTCAATACTTTGAATCATATAAAAGAATACTGGATCGTCTAATATTTCAATACACTAACCTACGAAAGAGGATCAATAATTTGGATATTAATAATAATAATAATAATAATAAACATTTTAATATATACATTTATCTTTAATATTAAACTAAAACAATAAGAATAAATAAATTACATTATGAAATCGTAAACAAAAAAAAATTATTTTATTTAAACATAATAAACTCGATACACCGAGGTATGAAGAAAGCAGGTATTCAAAACACAGCAGGCTATTATTTCAAATTATTGTGAAATCATCATAAGAAGGGTCACTCAAACAGGACGCACTGTAAAAGGGAGAGAACCGATAACATACACACACAAAAGGTAGCAGCACGTGTCAAACGTATGTGCGAAGTACTACTCAACATCAGTTCATGTCAATAATACTATAATTATGATGTGGGAAAACATTCAGGTGGTAGGTGTCCTGAGAGTTCTAACAAAGAAAACGAAGGTGAGAAAAGAGAACCAAAAACACTTTTCGACTGATCAATGAACTCATCCTCAAAAAGAGAAACAAAAAATATTTTCCACTGATCAATGAACCCAAACTTAAAAAAAACAAAACAAGTAGCTGACACCTGTGTGCTATCTGTCAACCGATTTTCCACTACATTCTAGCATATAGGTTACAGGTTACACGCCTTGCTCACAATCTCCTCCTTAAGAAAACTCAACCACGTACGCACGCGTAAGTGCGGGAGTGATGCTCCACCTGACACCAACCGACAATAAAAAAAGGGTCATCCATAAATGATGACCACATTTTTCTAAAAAGGTCACACACCTGTCACTCCCGCACCCATAAGTAGTAAATTAAGTGCTAAATGAAGCAATTAAAACCAAAGCAAAACAAGTTCCTGCACACTTGTGTGCTATCTGTTAACCGATCTTCCACTACATTCTAGCATACAGCTTACAGGTTACACGCCTTGCTCACAATCTCCTTAAAAAACTCAATCACTTACGCACACACAATTGCGCAAGTGATCCTCCACCTGACTCCAACCCCAATAAAAAAGCAATAAATTAAGTGCTATAATTAGGCAATTAACACTCAAGAGCTGTCAACAAGAAAGATTTACGACTTCCTATCATAGAATGCCCAGTTCCCTACTACTGCTCTCATTTCCAAATATATACTGGAAGTCAAGAAGAACACACGAGCTTCTGTCTATCTTTTGAGAATCATGATCTAGACTCTTCACCTTAAATAGTGTTAACAATTCAATTTAAAGTTAGTTTGAGTCTACTTTTCAATCAATATGGACACACTTCATATAAGAAAATCTAGAAATTCGAGAAAAATACAAGATCATGAAATCATTTTTGGATTTGAGTATTTTGTTAATCAACAATTAAAATTAAAGTATGGCTTTTCAACAACGAGACGATTTACACCAATGGTTTGGATGCAACAACATAAGCGCAATTTTATTGGATTTGGAAAAGAGGAATGGCTTAAATTATTAGCATTTAAGGAATATATCCAGTTAAGGCTTGAGCAGTTTGAGTTCTTGATGCCTGATACATTAATGGATCTTCCCAAGATTGAAACCATAAAGTGTCATTTTAAAATTAGAAAATCGGATAAGCAATGCATATTAATTTTAAATCAATATGGTAATAAAATTGAATTTGATAGTGAGTCATGGAGAGCCTTCATAAGATTAGGGATATTTTTCACATCATTCTTATGTAGGAACACGCTGCTTAAAAATCAAATTTGTAATATATATAATTGAATGTCCGATTACGGTATTTGATTAAAAAATATAATTCTTTATTCATCAAAACACGTCTGTTCAGTTTGGTGTACAAAATGTAACTCTGCTTATGCTACTGGCTTAATCGATAAAGAAAGCTCGCATTTGCGTCTTATTTCAAGATTGGCTTATGAAGGGTTTTTGTTTAAAGAAAAGTTGCTTATGTTAGACTCTGCTGACGAAGGCGTTTGGCGTTATGATCGCTGGCTCCAGTGGGGTTTGTTATTGTTAGAAATTCTGGTGAAGGCGTTTGGCGTTATGATCGCTGGCTTCAGTTGGGTTTGTTATTGATGAAATTTGCTGATGTTGCGAAAGGGATCTGCGCGTGACGTTATGTATGCTACTGTTTATGTTTATGTTTATGTGGCGGGCGTTGGCGTGGTTGCATGCGTTGGATGTTATGTGGTGTTGGCGTTGGCGTTGTTGGAGTGAGTGTGGACATGAGAGATCTGCGTGATCTGGATATGTCACTTCCCCATCCCCTAGAAATCGGCTTGTCCTCAAGCGTTAAGTATATGGTGCGTTCCTACGTCGTTGTTCTTCTCGGTTGCTTCGTCTTTATTTTCGATGGTTGGTTGTGTTGCTGCATTATTTTTATATCTGATTATTATTCGTTTTGGAACATTTTTGAATTTGAATAAAGAATAACTTATTATTACTATTGACAATATTGTCACTAATGTTAAGCTTATGATTAACAGGGTATTGTTTTATTCATATTATTACTTATATAAACGGTTTATTACATTTGGTTCTATGAAATTTATTTAATTTTTTTTTTTGCTTTTGTGAATTTACATTTAAATTTTTGTTTGTTTCAAAATACCATTTATACATTTGTTTGTTATTTGTTTCTTTTTATTTTCTTTCTCTTTTTGAACTTGGTTTTGTAATGTATTATGTTTCTACCTCTATTAGTGTATTTTTTTTTTCAGCGAGTTCTGTTTTGTCGTCTTCAGTTAATGTGCCAAATAAATTTTTTTCTCTATTTTTTTCTTCCTTTTTTATAGTTTCTCTTCTTTGTTGCGTTCATAATTCCGTTTGTCTCATATGTTCCTCTTAAAACGTTTGTTGTGTATTTTCCTGACTTGTCTAATATTTCGTTCATTATAGGTATGGGATATTTGTCGCTAATCGTTTTTTTGTTAGGGCTTCGATAGTCTTTGATTATTCGGTATTTTTTATCTCTTGATACATCTACTTTTTTGGGTATAATGCTTTGTGGCATCATTTCTTTCATTTGTCTGTTAACTTCCTCGTCATAGCTTTGAGGATATCTATAAGGTTTCCTATAACAAGGATCCTCATCCTTTGTATTGATAACGTGTTTTACAGTATTAGTGAAAGTCAAATTGTCACTCTCTTTATACTGAATGTCGCTAAATTCAAACAAAACTTTTGTTAACTTCGATTTTCCTCCTTATTTAGATGTTCTAATCTAAATTGATTACCTTCAACTAGTTCGTTTTCTAGTGCGTATGCTGTATGTATGTCTTTTGTTAGTGGTGGGTCTTTGTATTCTTCTTCCTTGGTTTCGTTATTGTATTTAAATAAAAATTGAAAATCATTAAGTCTAACAAATTCGTCTTCGTAGTTGATCTCACTTTTACAATCCTTAAGGAACGTTCGGCCTAAGAGGATGTCATAATTTTTGGAAAAATTATGAATATAAAATTTTTGATCTGTCGGGCAAAGTTTGCTTGGAGCTAATGATATGCTCGTATTTAATTTTATTTTTCCATTTATTGTTTGGCAAGTAGTATTTTCCTTTGAAGTTTTATAATTAAAGAAATTTTTATTCATTAAATTTACCGATGAACCTGTATCTATTAAGCATCGTAAGTTTTGATTATTCATAACCATTCTTATGAATGGGATTCTGTGTTCATTCCGAGGCTGGTAGATGAAAATTTTCAGTCCAGTCCATTTTTGATTGTCCACTAGTGCTAGGTCTTTGTCTTTTCATTGGTTGGTTAGGTGGTCTATTATTATTATTTGATTGATAATTGATAGGGTTTTGCATCCTGCCTTCATTTAATTTTAATTGATATTCATTGAACAATTGTCTATTAACTGTTGGTTCGTTTTGAAAATTTTGATTTCTGTAATTTGTATTATAATAATGTTGTTGGTTTCTATAATTCTGATTATAATTTTGGTTGTAATTTTGTTGATTTCTATAATTCTGATTATAATTTTGGTTGTAATTTTGTTGATTTCTATAATTCTGATTATAATTTTGGTTGTAATTTTGTTGAGGCTTAGGATAATATTTGTTATTATATTTATTGTACTGTGTATTAATTGTAGGTTTTGGTTTTTCTAATACTCGGTCTTCATATAGACCTAGTTCTTGAGTTACTGCTTTTAATTTATCTGTTGTTGATATATCGTATCTCGCTAAGCGCATGTATAATCTGTCTGGTAATCTTTTATGTATTACGTCACTTATAGTATTATTTAATGCCTTGGTGTACATTGATTTATTTTCGGCATTGTTCTCTATTATTAACTTATTTAATATTACAAAGGATTTCTGCTCGAGTTCTTCGAGAAACTTACGAATACTTCCTCCGAAATATGTGTTGTAGACTCTCCTTAATAGTTCTTCACATGATGTTTGTGTTTTGTAAGTGGAAATTAATATACTCCGTAGTGTTGCCCAGTCTCCTGGTAAGTGTCTGAATGATGTTTTCATAGCGTCTCCATGTAGTTGCGTCTGAATTGCGTTGAACAGTATAAGTTTTTGACGTACATCAGTGGTTGGGTAAAGTTCCAAGATGGTATCAATCTGTCTGATGAAGCCTCCCAATTCGTCCGTTTCTCCACCGAAGATGGGTATTTGGCTGATTTGCGCCAGTGCTTGGCTTAGTGACTCCGACATCGTTTTTGTTGTTGATTTTTTTATTTTATTTTATTTAAGTGTCTGTATGTTGTTTTGTTTCTTATAAATATGTTTCTTTCACTTTGCTTTATTTATTTGCAATTTTGTTTGAAGGTTCTCCTGTACACAAGAAGAAATTCTTCGTCTGCTTCGCGGCGCCAATTGAATGTCTGTATGTTGTTTTGTTTTGTTTTTTTTATAAATATGTTTCATTCAGTTTTGATATCTTTTATTAGTAATTTGTTTGAAGGTTCTGTTGTACACAAGACGAAAATTCTTCTTCGTCTGCTTCGCGTATTTTTGTTTACTTTTTAAAAAAAGATTTACAAGGATCACGAGGTCCTTATGCGGATAACAGTTAATTTTCGCGGAACACTAGTACGTTGTCCTGAAAGGTTTACGACGTTTCACGATATTTCACTATTATCCTACCGGCTGCGCCAATTGAATGTCTGATTACGGTATTTGATTAAAAAAATATAATTCTTTATTCATCAAAACACGTCTGTTCAGTTTGGTGTACAAAATGTAACTCTGCTTATGCTACTGGCTTAATCGATAAAGAAAGCTCGCATTTGCGTCTTATTTCAAGATTGGCTTATGAAGGGTTTTTGTTTAAAGAAAAGTTGCTTATGTTAGACTCTGCTGACGAAGGCGTTTGGCGTTATGATCGCTGGCCCCAGTGGGGTTTGTTATTGTTAGAAATTCTGGTGAAGGCGTTTGGCGTTATGATCGCTGGCTTCAGTTGGGTTTGTTATTGATGAAATTTGCTGATGTTGCGAAAGGGATCTGCGCGTGGCGTTATGTATGCTACTGTTTATGTTTATGTTTATGTGGCGGGCGTTGGCGTTGTTGGAGTGAGTGTGGACATGAGAGATCTGCGTGATCTGGATATGTCACTATATAATAATTACATTATCCCTAAATGTTCAAAGATGGGAAAATATGATGAACAACTTTTAGATTTAGGTGCATCTTATGGACATGAAGCAGAAATTGACCTAACTCGTTTATGTTTTGAAATTTCAAGAAAGATGGGAAAAGAAATAGAAAAAGATGTAAACCAGTATAGACAAGTATTACAAAAGAAAGTGACACAAGTATAGGCTCTTTAAAAATAAAGTAAAATAATTCGATAGTTGCATTTCTGATTTTGAAGAATAAACAACATTATTGGTCTAATTACGAATTTTGGAATTAAAACAAATGTGAGGAAAATTGATGATTTCCTCAAGGAGTTTGAGGATGTGCTTTTTCCTGAGCACGCTAAACTTATGGAGGAATACCGATAATATTTCTTAGAGTATGAAAACTATTGTTTTGTCAAAATATCAAAAATTGAAATATGGAAAGCACTTGACGGTGTGCTCATGGTCCTCGAATGATGAAACAGAAGGAGTTGATACATGTGCTTGACACTTCTTTGTATCATATAAAAGAAAACTGGATCGTCTAATATTTCAATACACTTGTCTAAGAAAGAGGATCAACAATATGGATATTAATAATAATAATACATTTTAATATATACATTTATCTTTAAAATTAAACTATAACAGTAATAATAAATAAATTATATTATGAAAACGTAAACAAAAAAAAATTCTTTTATTTAAACATTTTAAACTCAGCAGCAGCCAACAAGTGATTGGGCGCAACATTGAATAAAGACCATAACGTAATTTGTAAAGTCATATGCTTGCGCATCTCTAACTTTTATCTGTGACTTGCACATGCAAGTTTATCTAACTCTCACTCTAGTTTCGATACGTGTCGGCCACGGTTATGCATTGGCATAGCGCGCATCAATTGTAAAAGATAAGCTAATAAATAAAGTTTGTAACATAAAATAACTAAAACAATAAAAACACATGAAAGACAGAAATGTAAAACTATCGTGTTTTACATTCATTAAAATAAGTCGCAACTCTCTGAACCCCAGTTCGATCATAGGTGGGCACAAAAAAGTGGTGTCCTTAAAACATTTGGTGACCCCGACGTGATTTTTATTTTAATTTCTTTCATGGTGTTGTGGCGTTGTTAAACTGCAAGTGGAAGGTTATAAACTATTGTGTTAATAATCATTCTTAGGCGTCTTCTGCATAATTCGATGCAAAGACCACACATTCGCACACACACACACATTCGCACATTTTCGCTCTCGTTTTAATTACGCGCGCTTACTCTTTTTCGTTTCGCTTTGCCAAAACTTCGTTAACGCAGCGGTCAGTCAGCGGTCAACCTGTACTTGCCGTTAATCTCGTCTGCATTTCGTTTGTCAAACAAACAAACAACATACATTCAAACCTACGTGCATATTCGACAGTGCTAATCGCGTGAGTCAGTCGCGACTAGCAATTGAAATGGTTGAGAACGAATCAAAATCAAATGCGGCTCATCACTATGACTTGGACTTTTACAAGGCAAAAGCAGATTCAGTAGCTCGGCAACTCAATGCATTAAATGCGTTTTTATCTGCTGATCAGCTGATGCAAACTAGAGAAGCTTAATCTTATGGAGCTGGCCACGGACGCAAGGTCGCAATTTGACCAAGTGACGAGGTGACATCCAAGCTTACTCGTGAGCTCGATTCTCCATTCTACAGCAACCCGGAGCAACCCGAACGAGCTAAATGGCAGCTCAAGAGGCACAGCGCGTCTCTCTAGATTACCGCAATTTGAACTTCCACGTTTTGCCGGAGCATACATCGACTGGTCCGAGTTCTTCGCTATGTACAACACTGTCGTCGGCCAAAATGAGAAATTAACTAAAGTGGAAAAGTTCGATTATGCCTGGCAGGACCTGCGTTGGAAGCGATTCGCGCTTTCGAACCAATGGAAGATAATTTCGACAAAGCCATGGAATTGTTAATAAATCGTTTTGAAAATAAATTGTTGCATTTTCATGCACACGTACGTTCCATATTCAGGCTCTCAGGTGTGGAAAGGGGCTCGGCGATCAGTCTGCGTCAATTGAGTGACAGTATTAATTCACATCTACGCGCGTTGTTCGCAGTGGCATCTGCTGACGACATTGAAGATGGGTTGCTGATTCACCTGATCACATCCAAATTGGATCAAGCCACGCAGGAGAAGTGGGAGGAAACATTTCCCCTGAAAGGGCTGCCAAAATGGACCGACATGTCTACATTCTTGGAAAGGAGATGCCGCATGATGGAAAGTTTACAATTTTTGTAAATTTAACTCCCACTATTCGCTATAGAGAAGCTAAAAGGCTGCACCTCTGCCTTAACTGCCTTCGCAAAGGGCATAGTCTACAGCAACGCAAATCTGGTCACTGCAAACATTGCCAACAGAAGCACCATTCATTGCTGCATATGGACACAAGTTCTTCTGCATCTCAGCTGCCCGACACAACGGGTTCTCAAGGTGCATCATTTGTTTCCGTATCCACATCAGCACCTAGAGCCCTGAAACAAAATGAGAACGATTACGTGCTGCTCGCAACGGCTCGTATACTTGTCAGAAATCGATCTGGCACCTTCGTACCTTGTAGAGTTCTGCTGGATTTAGCAGCGCAGCTCAAATTTGTCACAACTCGTCTCATCAACCAGCTTCAGTTGGAAGCACGCCGCTCGAATACGTTAGTATCAGGCATAGGCGAATCCTCTCTCTCGCTCAACAAAGCAGCTCACATTGTTGCGCAATCAGCTACTGGCTCATATCAAGGATCACTTTCTGCAGTCTTAACGCAAAAGATAACTGATTATCAGCCTCACTTTTATATAAATACCACCGGATGGAAAATACCCAACAACTGCCACCTCGCTGACCCGCTCTTTTACAAAGGTCAAAGGATCGATATGCTAATTGGCGCTGGCATATTTTTCGACTTGCTTTGCGTTGGACAAGTTCGTTTGGCAAATCATTTACCCATGCTTCAGAAGACCAAATTAGGCTGTACCAAAACTCTTTTGGCAAAATGCAACAAGTCTTTGGATACATATACAGCTTCTCTCAGCTCAGGACGAGGGATCGATATCGTTCCGAAGGCCCACTTACTGTCGACGACATAAGCGCACAGGGATTTGCTCGCAAGGAGGGTCGTATCATCGAGGTCAAGGCTCGTATCGTTGAGTCCGATTATGGACAGCTCCGGATTAATTCGCGTTGGCGGACGTCTTCAGAATTCGTTTTTAGATTACGAGGCAAAGCACCCAATAATTCTGCCAGCTCAGCACCCCGTCACCATCGCCATCATCGATCATTTTCACCGCCAATTCTTACACAGCGGACCACAAAGTTTGCTGGCCGCACCGCGACAGCGATTTTGGCCCATTGGTGGGCGAAAAACCGCGTCAGCAGTCATCAACAAATGCATTCCTTGTTTTCGAATAAAGCCCAAGCTTCTCGAGCACATCAAGGCACCGTTACCAGCAGATCGAGTGCAACCAGGCCGCCCATTGTGCACAACTGGAATTGATTTTTGTGGACCATTCTTTACCAAGTCAGAAGTCAGGAACAGGCCGCCCACAAAGTGCTACATATCAATATTCGTTTGTTTTGCCACCAAGGCAATACATTTGGAATTGGTTGAGGACTTATCAACCGCATCGTTTTTCGCTTCATTAAAGTGATTCATCGGCATCAGAGGCAAACCCAATTCAATCTGGTCTGACAATGCAACAAATTTTGTTGGACGCGGAATGAGCTGAACGAGTTGAGGCTACTCTTTTTGAGCGACCCTCATATTAAGGAGCTTTCGAACTCTTGCTTTTCGATTGGAATCAAATGGAATTTCATTCCGCCTCGGTCTCCTCATTTTGGTGGTTTGTGGGAGGCTGCGGCAAAATTTGCCAAACACCATTTCTATCGCGTCGTTGGAAAATCTGTTCTCACATTTCATTAGCTTCGTACCCTTGTATGCGAAATTTCTGCAATGTTGAACTCACGACCTCTTTGTCCCATTTCAGAGAATCCAATCGATCTAGAAGTTCTCACTCCTGGGAATTTTTTGACTGGAGCTCCATATGCCACAATCGAAGAACCCGACATAACGCATATCGACATCAATCGCCTAAGTCGCCGGCAGCGCGTATGTCAAAAGAGCGGTTGGCAAGATCGCTGTTCTGCCCCTTGCGACCAAGTCGGTTGGAACCCTCGCACTTTCAACGGGGGAGAATATTCGAGGCAGCAGCAGCCAACAAGTGATTGGGCACAACATTGAATAAAGACCATAATGTAATTTGTAACGTCATATACTTGAGCATCTCTTACTTTTGTCTGTGACTTGCACATGAAGGTTTATCTAACTCTCTTTCTCGTTTTGACACGTGTCGGCCCCGGTTACGCATTGCCATAGCGCGCATCAATTGTAAAGGATAAGCTAATAAATAAAGTTTATAACATAAAATAACTAAAACAATAAAAACACATGAAAGAAAGAAATGTAAAACTATCGTGTTTTACATTCATTAAAATAAGTCGCAACTCTCTGAACACCAGTTCGATAATAGGTGGGCACAAAAATGTGCCGTCCTAAAAACAGCATTTATTTTCAAATTATTGTGAAACCATCATAAGGAGGGTCCCTCAACCAGGATGCATAGTAAAAAGAGGGAGAGAACCGAAAACATACACATACAAAAGGTACCAGCACGTGTCAAACATAAGTGCGAAGTACCTGCTTATCAACACTTCATGTCAATAATACCCACTCAGGTGGGAGGTGTCCCGAAAGTTCTATCCAATGACAATGAAGGTGAAAAAAGAGAAACAAAAATAATTTTCCACTGATCAATGAACCCACCCTAAAAAAAATCAAATCAAGTACCTGAACACCTGTGTGCTATCTGTTAACCGATCTTCCACTTCATTCTAGCACACAGGTTGCAGGTTACATGCCTTGATCACACTCTCCTCCTTAAAAAACGCAATAACGTACGCAAGCGTAAGTGCGGTAGTGATCCTCCACTCGACATCAACCCACAGTAAAAAAAGGATCATCCACAAATCATGACCCTTCGATCATAAATGTTACGTACGTGACCTAATACCACACATTTTTCTAAAAAAGGTCACAAACCTGTCATCCCACACCCAAAAAGTAATAAATTAAGTGCTATAACTAGGCAATTAAAATTCAAGAACCGACAAAAAAAAGATTTACGACTTCCTGTCATTAGAATCCCCAGTTCCCTACTACTGATATTGCTGAAGATGTTGAGATGAGATGTGATACTTCTGAGTACCCAAAAGAGTTTGTACAAAAATATGGGATTAAGAGGTGCAATACGAAAGTCTTGGGTATGATGAAAGACGAAAACTGTGGGAAAAGAATGTTTGAGTTTGTAGAGCTTAGAGCTAAAATGTACTCCCTTGAGGGGGTGGTGCATTAAAAAATCCAAAGGTCTAAAAAGGTCGGCAATAGATAAGTTAAGTATAAATAGCTATAAGGAATGTCTTTTTGAAAATAAGACATTTTCTGATGATATGTTGATATTTAGATCAAAGATACATAGTTTGTATACACATAAGGTTAGAAACACAACTTTAAGTTCTAAAGACGATAAAAGAAAAATAAGAGAGACGGTATTAGAACAAAAGCCTGAGGGCATTATAAAAAAACTTTGAGCTTTTGTTAAGTAGATTGAGAAAAGAAGACGAACAAGAAATTCGTAAGATATTCTTGATTAAAAAAAAAAAAAAAAAATGATTGTGTGTGTGCTTACCTGTATGGAAAGAAAAGAAAAATAACACAAGGTTTTAGATTGTGAATGTATGTATATTTATTTGAAATCATGTAGCTGAACATAAATTGAATGTGCGCATCATATGTATATTGAGTGCATGGAGTGTGAAACAAATAACACAGAGAAATTTGTATTCTTTATATATTTTTTTATTTAAAAAAGGATGGTTAAAAATAAAATACATTTGGATAAGCTTATTATTAAATGAATTTTTATTAATTTTTAAAGATTTTTAACAAAGTTTAAAAATTCTTTACTATTTTCAAAAACATTGTCTTCATCAAGAATATTACGAATATCCCATTTTTCACTAATGGGCTCTTCAGCTAGAAGCTCTGCAAAGGTGGGCTCCATTATTTGCCCTACTCGGTGATGTCGATCGCCTCGATTTCCACGTCCTCTTCCATATTTATTTTCTTTGAACGAAAATGCTCCTCTCTGATGAAAGGAATGGTATCCTCATCATCATCATCCACAATCTTCCTTTTCTCAGTGGGCACTATTTCTAATAGCTCAAGCCATTCAGATGGACTGAGCTGTGGAAGTTTCGGGCTTTATGGTGATGGTTGTGGTGGTGGTGTTAGATGATGATGATGAAATCCTTCGTTACCTCCTGCAGTAGGGATCGGCATGAGCTCGCCCATAATCAAGTCCATCGAGTTCTCTTCCTCCTTCATTTTGATCCCAAAATCTACACCGAGTGCATTTATTTTCAAATTAATTAATAGTAAGCACACGTACGTTTCCAGGTCTGCAAATTCGTAGGAATTCGATTTTTCTTAAGAATACTCGAGAATGCATGATTAACTTCTTTATGCGTTTTTGTTTTCAACGTTTCTCCCCATGCATATTGAGAAAATGTATTAATTACTGTCAATTGAAATCTATAGCCTTTATTCGAGGATGTGTAATTTTGCATTTCCACTAAGTATGCTTGCCAATGATCATCGATTCCCTTCATAATTACTCTTCGACGTTTAAAATTTTTACGTGCTGGCGCATGTAATTCTTCTATTAAATTCCTCCTACTCATGATTCACATTTTCAATTAATGATCTTCATATTTCCTCAATTTTTCTTTCTCTTATAGCGAGAACAAGGCCTGCTTCCTAACGAAAAGTGCTGACTACAGAACATTTTAAATAAGTTTGTATTTAGTAAAAATAATTTAACCATTTTCCACATCCATTCCACCAAGTAGAAATTACTTTTCTTTTTATTCAGCTCATTTGAGTAATGTCCGAACTTGATAACGGTTATATAGATTATAACTCTTAACACACACAACTCACATTATTTATGTATTTTATTATCGAACATTATAGAGTCGATATTTATCTTTATATTTTGACTTTCACCATTAATTAAACTTCTTAATAAATCAAATTGCGAATTAAAATTCGCTTGTAAAGAACTTTCCGATTTTTTCAAGAGTTCTTCCACCTCAATTTTATAACTGTTAAGCTCATGAAGAATTGAAAATGATATTTCACTTATTGATTTTTGATCCGAGTGATATTTTTCTTTTAAATTTTTTCAAAGTTCCCCATCATTTCTTCTACTTTTCTTTCTACAAAGACTTTGTTAACTGCATCATTATCTTCCAAGGGATCGCCTACATTTTTTATATTATGATTAGTGTTACCAGCTTCCTGTGAGGCAACTAAAAGTTTGAGTCTATCTACCATCTCATTTGTATCATCCTAATAAACATAATTCGGCTTAGTTCAAGTGAGTGTCATAAAACTTCCACCCTCATATATCGATTTCTTATTTAAAGGTGTAGACATTGCACTTGGATCCTCATTTTTTGAGAAAAGTTTTTTTTATTATTTGAGTGTACTTTTTTATTTATTTATTTATTTATTGTCAACTAGGATCAGTCGACACCAAAATTACAAAAACTTAAGAAATTTGATTTAATATAATTAAAAATAACATTAAAATTATGTATAAATTTAAAAATAATAATAATTTAAATGAAATTAAAAAATTTAAGTGAATTAAAATGAATTCTGGGGGTATTTAAATGCAAAATGGTCCAACATTTGTTGCATGGATTGGGAAAACCCAGAAAAAACCCAATCAGACCAAAGAAAATTGGTAAGAGTTAGTTATCCACCACCTGTGCATGTGTAAAGGTTATTCCCGAGATAGGACATTTAAAGTTGAGTTTTTAATTATAGAAATAGGGGATTCTTTTTAGAACGATTTCCCTTAAACGGACCATTAGGCAGATGATTTTTTCTATTGCATTGGTCTTTGATAAGATTTTCTGATATAGGTCCAAATCCGTATCATTATAACCTTTAGGATCTTTCAAGTAAATTAATGAAAATAATCAAGGAGTAAGATTCCATTTTTTTGTTATGTTTAACATTAGAAATTTCTTCTCATCACTGAGAGTAATATGTGGTACTTTCCATGTAATATTAGACATATTTAATTTATACTCATTACTTTAAATTTTAGTATGATTATGATTACGAGTAGAATTACTTTATGTTTACAATTTAGTAAGACTTTGTTATAGTCTTCACAAAATCCAAGCAGGGTTTTAAGAGGAATAGAGAAATTAAAATGTCCATCATTTGCCAGTTGTTTTTCGTTTCCATTTAACCAACCAGTTGAAGTACCAACAAACCTAGTTCAATCAATTTCAATTCCAATCAACTCATATCAAACCTCATCAAAAAGATAGCTCATACAATTGTTTTTAATTCACCACCTTCAGGAGGCGTGTTGTTAGCCAAATAAATCGAACCATCAATATTAATAAAACTCCACCTCGGGACTACATATAAGTACTGACTTTGGATTGTGATTCTAACTTCATCATTGCTCTAATATGATTGGAGATAGGAGAGTAGCTATGATATTCTTTTTTGATTATACTCTCATCCGAATAGGGTTTCTCTCGATCAGTTAACAAATTAACAAATTAAATATGCATGCGAAAATGTATTGTTTACATCGGAATCAATCTGAAAACCGAATGTTAAACCACAAGATAAACAACGATAAGCAACATGACAAACAGTAAAAAACCACATGAAAAACAGTAAAAAACCGCTCGGAAACCAGAAACCACCTGCAAAGGTGGAGAGGTGAGAGAGGGCGAAAGAGTGCGAATTCGCCGCAACTGCAATCAGGGTCGATTTCGGTCTGATATACAGTTACTGTGAGGGCGCAAAGATACATGGCTCCTCACACTCCCCTCTTTCTTTTGCAGTGGAAGACTTCCGCTATACAGCCGCCACTGTTCTGCCGGATACCGCCATCCCCGTTGTGCCCTTCCTCGTCGATTTGAGTCGTCGTAGGGCGCGTAGGGACCGTCGTCTCCATCGTCGTCAGCCGCTACTCCTGCGTCGTCTGCGTCGACTCATCCAGTTCGGGGTCAGTGGCAGCTCGGGGAAATGTTCCCGGATCCCCTCTGGGTTGATCCCATCCAGGTCACTCGGGTAGCTGCGTCGTAGCGGCTTAACCACCGCGATCGCAGGTTTCGGGGCCCCAGTGCTTCTCTGTCGCCCTCGACGTCCATTTTTTGTTCTGTTGACCTGGAGTCGGCAATAGTACACGCACCAAACGTCTCACGCGCATCATGCGTACTACGTGAATCACGCGACCGTGGTCACAGTGAACGCCTTCCAGTGGCCATACGCACGGTCGGCCCCGCTCCAAAGGTCCAGCGCCGCTGGGCTTTGCACGAGGATTTGGGCGCGACTGGCAGTGACCACTGGAGGCCGCTTTGCCGCCGTGAGATGTTGGGTTTTGTCGACTGTGAAGCTGTGCATGATTGCGGCTCATTATATACCCTTTTGTGTGGGTCGTTGCACTTGTGCTCTCCTATTTCCACCAAAGCGGCGAGCGAAACGTTTTCAGCGGTTGCTGTTGTTCACTTTACAGCAATCGGCGTGCTCTCTGCATTCGCCGCGTTCAGGGCTATTCACTATTTAATATTTATATTTCTTTTGTTATTCTTATTATTGTTTTTTTTTGTTTAAATTATATGTATGTATATATGTATATATATATATATTTATTTATTGTTATGTTTAGGTGTATAAGTGTGAGTAAAATTTTTGTTTTTGGAGTCATACTTATCTTCCCCCTTTTTAATTTTGGAGATTTCGGGACTCACCCGTCACCTTACTGTGTGGCTTCAAGTCGCTCACGTGTGCGTTCCGTATCCGTTTGTCTGCCGAGCTCCTTGGCTTGCAGATCACCGGTGACGTGAAATCTATGATTTTCATCCTGCGACGAAGGTTGTAGTGCCTGGTCTTGAGAGGCCTTTTCCAAGCTTCGCTGAACAATTTCGAAAATTTGTTTCAACTTATTTTCATTTCGTTCGGCGTTTGGATTACTTGACCCGTACCGATCGCCACTTCGTCGAACAAATTCGAAGGCAGCGCTGTATCGCTGGTGTTGACTGCCAGTGTCAGCTCGGGTAACGCCTCATCCCAGCGTCTTTGGTTGTTCTTTGCGAACTGGGCGATCATTGTTTTCACTGTCCGGTTAACTCGTTCCGTTAAGTTTTCCTGTGGCGTGTACGGCGCAGTGAATTGATATTTAATTCCCATGTCCTCGAGGAAATTTTTAAACGCCCTGCTGGTAAACTGTGTGCCGTTGTCCGTTATTAACACCTTTGGTACTCCGAACCGTGCCAGAATCCTCTCCCTGAAGGCCTTTTGCAGTGCTGGTGTTGAAGCGCTTCTAAGTGGCACCATTTCAGTCCACTTCGAGAAGCGGTCTACGAATACCAACAGCATCGTGTTCCCATGGGTGGACCTCGGTAATGGTCCCACGAAGTCCGCACATACCGTGCTCCACGGCTCTTCAGATATCTGGGTTAGCATGTGTACCACCGCGGCCAATTGACTCGGCTTATATTGTTGAAATGTTTCGCATTGTTTTACATATGCTCTCACGTCTCTGTATAAGCCTGGCCAATGGTAGCTATGCGGGCTATTGTTTTTCTGTGTCCTGATGCGGCGGCCAACTTGCCCGTTGGCACACACAATTTCCAGGCTGCTACATCCTCAGTTGCAGCTCGATGAGATTTCTTCATATAATCTGGAAACTTTCTGGGATTTTTGTTATGGCCGTCCGCATCTTTTGGATCCAGTGGCAGTCTTTATTCGCTTGGTCCCTTGTGTCTCCCACAGTTGAGACTCTCAGGCATGTCTCCATCCTGCCTGAGGGTCTTTCGATGGAGTTGAGCCACTTTCTTTTCGGCTACCGCTCGCTCCTCGGTGGCGGATGCCGGTGTCCGTTTCCCGACGGACAACATACTGGCGTTGGAACTCCAATACGCCCGTACCTCCAACAATAGTCCAGCCTAGAGTGGAGTACAGACTACCGCTAAGTGTTCCTCCTGGCCACAAAATCTGCACGCCATCGCTGGGTTATGTATATGCGTTTGAATATTGTCGTGTCTCGTCCTCGGGGCTGGCCTCTACGTTCCTCCACTGTCCGCTATTGCCATGAATCGTGGCCTGTTTTGTCTTGGCGCTGGCTCTATAGCTCTGCAGTGACGCGTCTGTGGTGGGTCCATGTGTCGGCGTGATGGCTCCATGCGTCTCTGTTGAGGCTCTATGTGCATTCGCTGGGGAGTGTTGTAGCCCGTGTGCTCCACGCGTCTCTGATGAGGCTCTATGTGCATTCGCTGCGGTGTGCTGTAAGTTGGCTGCTCCATGCGGCTTTGCTGTCGCAACTTCTCCCTGTCAACCTCGAGTTCTTCAAATGCGGCTGCCAAGTGCATCAATTCCGCCAAGTTCTGGAATTGACCTGGCCTGGCGTATGCTCGCATGTCTGGGAGGCTGTTGTTGTATATCTTGTGCAGTTGTTTTCCCGCCGTATACTGCAGTGGCCGCATTAGCCTCTGCATCTCCACCATGTACGTTTTAAATGGCTCGCTTATTACCTAACGAATGTTACCCATGTCGTCCAGTGTTGATTGTTGGCTACATACCATTTCAGAGCCATGGCTCTGGGAACCTGATTCAGGTTGAGTTGTAACGAACCGTTTTGCTTATGCCGGGCTAAAACTCAGCCGAGCTGTGGGTTCGTGCAACAAATTTATATTTGTGCTATGCGACAATTGATAACACGTGGGTTTTGATATATATTTAACAATGGTTTATTTCGTTTGGTTTATATGATTGCACAGATTTATTTTTGCACTGCGGGGTTCCACTGAAGCCCTCGGTTAGCTTCGAAGAGTGCACCTGTTCGCAAGAATTTGCTCCAGGCGCTTCGCGCTCCAGCTAGGCAAATTCGTGATTTTGCCTATCCGACAGCGACACCGTACGCACTCTGGTTATCCACCAGGATTCGCTCGCACACGCGCTGTCTAAACACAGGTTTTCTCTCACTTGTTTTCACCTAGTTGGCACGGATTTGCCTGTCACTACGCTCAAGCGTGGCAAGGATTTCACCTCTCATCGATTTCAGGACTCCTGTTGATCCTTTGACGCTCCTTGCTTGTGGGTTGTCCTGTTTGACACACACTTGGGTTTCACTTTTCTGCTCTCGTTTTTGGCAGAGTTTCCACATCTGTTATGACGCACCAATAGTGATGATAGTAGTAGGAAACTGGGCATTCCATGACAGGAAGTCGTAAATCTTTTTTTTGACAGCTCTTGAATTTTAAGGTGCGTGACCTTTTTTAGAAAAATGTGTGGTTTTGGGTCACGTACGTGAAATTTATGATCAAAGAGTCATTATTTATAGATGATCCTTTTTGTATTGGGGGTACGCACTTGCGTGTGCGTACGTGATTGTGTTTTTTAAGGAGGAGAGTGTGAGCAAGGCGTGTAACCTGTAACTTGTGTGCTAGAATGTAGTGGAAGATCGGTTGACAGATAGCACACAGGTGTGCAGCTACTTGTTTTGTTTTTTTTTAAGTTTGGGTTCATTGATCAGTGTAAAATTATTTTTGTTTCTCTTTTTTGAGGGTGAGTTCATTGATCAGTCGAAAAGTGTTTTTGCTTCTCTTTTTCGAGGGTGAGTTCATTGATCAGTGCAAAATTATTTTTGTTTCTCTTTTTTGAGGGTGAGTTCATTGATCATACGAAAAGTGTTTTTGATTCTCTTTTTTGAGGATGAGTTCATAGATTAGTCGAAAAGTGTTTTTGGTTCTCTTTTCTCACCTTCGTTCTCTTTGGTTAGAACTCTCAGGACACCCACCACCTGAATGTTTTCCCACATCATAATTATAGTTGACTAGGTACTTCGCACATACATTTGACACGTGCTGCTGCCTTTTGTGTATGTTATCTGTTCTCTCCCTTTTTACAGTGCGTCCTGTTTGAGTGACCTTTCTTATGATGATTTCACTGAAATTTGAAATAATAGCCTGCTGTGTTTTGTATACCTGCATTCTTCATACCTTTTTTTTTTTTTTTTTTTTTAATGTAGCAATTTAATTTAATATTGATCAACCTATTGAAAGGTTATAAAATATTGTTTTGGAGATAGTATACATAATAGCAGGAATTTAAATTAAATAACATAAACAAATAATTGGTTTTAGCATATTACAAAATTACGTAACATTAATTCAATATTAGATAAAATACTTGTTGCATATTAAGTTACAATTAACGGCCAGCTGTCCAGAGGTCGCTGGTGTGTAGGCGCTTTAAGCGTCTGCGGGTTGTGTTTGACCCTAGATCTACACGCTGCTGCCGTGATCTGTATGTGTTTGCGCCAGGTAAGTTTCCTGTCCAGATACATACCCAGGTAGCGAACATGGTTCTCCTGAGGTATGACCGTGCTGTTGAGTCGGACTGTTGGACAGTTACCACTCCTGACCACAAACGTACAGTGTTGAGACTTGTTCTCATTGACACAGATGTTCCACCGGTTGGCCCAGGTACTAAAACCATCCAAGAACCTCTGCGTAACCGCTGCTGCTCTCCAAGCAGTGGAGGAGTTAGCAAGGAACACAGTGTCATCCGCGTAAGTGGCAAGCAGCGTGTTTCCGGCTACCGGAATCGGCAAGTCCGCAGTGTACAAAGTGTACAGGGCAGGTCCGAGGACACTACCCTGCGGTACACCCGCTCTGATGGGGCGGATGTTTGATCGCTCTCCCCTAACTTCAACCATAAAAGAACGGCCAAGCAGGTAAGACCTGAGCAGTAAATACTGCGCCGATGGTAGAAGGGACTTAAGCTTAAAAAGCAGGCCATCATGCCATACGCGATCAAACGCTTGCTGGATATCCAGGAATACGGCAGAGCTGTACTGCTTATTTTCCAAATCCTCGAGGATATGCTGTACTACTCGATGAACTTGCTCTGATGTACAATGGTGATGCCTAAAGCCAAACTGAAGATCAGGAATGGCACTCTGGAAGCCACTTACTGCCGACAATCTTCCAAGAAATATTTTTTCAAATATCTTGGAGAAAGTGGACAGCAAGCTTATCGGTCGATATGACGAGACAAGATTATCCGGCTTGTCAGGTTTCGGAATCATCGTAATAACAGCACACTTCCACAGAGTGGGGAAGTGGTGGATGCGAACCATGGAGTTAAAGAGTAGCACTAAGAACATCACTCCTTTCTCGGGGAGGGCCTTAGCAACTCTACCATCGACGCCATCATAGCCAGGGGCTTTCGTGGTCTTTAGCTTGCGAATCTGCAAGCGGACCTCACTAGGGGCGATAGGTGTGATCGGTTGTACAGGATCGAGATCTGCATTTAAAATGCCTCTGTATCCTGTACTTGACTGGCAGACGCAAGCGTAAAAGGCGTGAACCGGCTCATCCGCAAATGCCGATGCAATCTTTGCATCCGATCGACACCAAGTGTTGTCCGGTCGCATAATGGGGATCCGTCTGAGTGGCTGCCGCTTGACACAACGCGTTGCCTTCCACATATTGAATCTATGATTCTTATTGGGATCGGCATTGCGGAGCATATCCTGAAAATATTGGATCTTAGTGTCAAAAAGGAACTTTCGCAGCGCGTACGCAGCCCGCCTAAAGTCCCTTAGATCCAAAGGATTGCGTGAGCGCATATATTGGCAACGCAGTGCTCTCTTGTGCCTGAGCTGGACTGGGAGGCGAACAAGGAAGTTGGCCAAGCATGGAGTATTCCGCCGCCGCGTTCATATTACGCAGGAATAACTCCGCTACGTCGTCTATATCAGCCGGTGAACTCAGCTCCATGTTCAAATTGACAAGCTCCTCCAACCTTTGGCGGAATCGGGTGATGTTTGCCTTGCGCGGCAGAAGACGTGCCTTGGGAGCATTTAGAGTAACAGCCATTCTATACTCAACGATCAAAGGGATGTGATCGGAGTTAAGCTCAATTCGCTCAGATATACCAAGACAGTCAGAACGTATTCCAGCGTACACAGCAAAATCAATTGCTGTCGGCCTATGACTACCGTACGAATAGTGCGTTGCACCACCCGTGGCAAGTACTTGGAGGTTGGAGTCTCTCACGCAATCCGCAAGCGCAATCCCACGGCGAGTGTCCAAAGCAGTACCCCAGAGATGGTGTTGAGCATTCCAGTCCCCAGCAATCAGGAACTTGGGGCCAAGCTCTTCGAAGAGAAATTTAAAGTCTTCTAATGCCCACACAAAACGTGGTGGACAATAGACAGCCGCTAGGACTACTTCGCCTTGATCACTAGAGACTTTAACGGCAGCACATTGTGCGCAGAGCCAACTTATGGGAGTCAGCGCATGATGTTGCAGAGAAGATTTTATGATCACTGCTGCTCCACCACGCATGCGATCCGACGGATGATTGGCTAGGTGGATATCGTAGCCTGGTAGCCTATAGTGTGATCTGGAGCAGTAGTGAGTCTCACAGACCAACATTACATCTATTTGATGGCGGTGAATAAACAACTCCAACTCATTGGCGTTATTAGCAAGGCCGTTGGCATTCCATACGCCAACGCGCATCCCAGGGCTGCTGATGTTGTTGACGCAAATGCAGCTGGTGTTGTTGTTGATGGCTTAGTTGCTGTTGATGCTCTTGCTGCATGTGCTGTTGCTGTTGCTGTTGCAGCTGCTGGCGTTGCTGAAGTTGTGGCTGTTGTTCTTGAATAAGCTGCTGCTGATGGTGACTCTGCTGCTGCTGCGTTTCTCTGGCATCTGGCGAACCTTAGGTCGTCGCTTTTTCCTTGTCCGCTGTTGCTCAGGAACCTGCGGAGCATACTGTTTAGGCGGCAAAGGTTGTTCTTGCTGCTGCTGCAGGTGCTGTGGCTGCTGGCGGTGCTGAGGTTGTGGCTGTTTTTGTTGGTGAAGCTGCTGCTGATGGTGACGCTGCTGCTGAGGGTGACGCTGCTGCTGTGACAATTTCCCAAGTTGCTGAATGAGCTGAGGAGCCGTTTGCAGTCTGGCGGCATCAGCATAAGAGAATTGTGCATTGCGTAAAGGAGCCGGGCTTCTTGGGCGCGACTTTTGTAAATATTGAGTCGGCCTTTCGGACTGAGCCACAAGCTTCCTTCCCTTGGCAACGCGCTGATAGGCTGGGCATCCTTTCCAGCTTGCTGGATGGGTTCCACCGCAGTTGGCACATTTAGGGTCGGCATCCAATGGTTTTTCGCACATCTGACTAGCATGTGCAGAACCACACTTTACGCAGCGATGCCGTTTTTGACAATATTTTGTAGTGTGGCCAAATTCCTGGCAGCGGTGGCACTGAGGGATGTCCAAATGTCTATCAGGGCATTCAACAGAATTCTTCATACCTAGGTGTGTGTTTAAATAAAAGAATTTTTTTTGTCTACGATTTCATAATGTAATTTGCTTATTCTTATTGTTTTAGTTTAATTTTAAAGATAAATGTATATATTAAAAATGTATTATTATTATTATTATTAATATCCATATTATTGATCCTCTTTCTTAGGTTAGTGTATTGAAATATTAGACGATCCAGTTTTCTTTTATGTGATTCAAAGTAGTGTTAACCACATGTATCAACTCCTTCTGTTGCATCATTCGAGGACCATGAGCACACCGTCAAGTGCTTTGCATATTTTGATTTAATAAGACGATAGTTTTGATACTCTAGAAATATTCTCAGGATTCCTCCATCAGTTTAGCGTGCTCAGGAAAAAGCACATCCTCAAACTCCTTGAGGAAATCATCAATTTTCCTCACATTTGTTTTAATTCCCAAATTCGTAATTAGGCCTATAATGTTGTTTAAGAATGATGTAAAAAATATCCCTAATTTTATAGGCTCCCCATAACTCACTATCAAATTCAATTTTATTATCATATTGATTTAAAATTAATATGCATTGCTTATCCGATTTTCTAATTTTAAAATGACACTTTATGGTTTCAATGGTCTTTCTTTATAAAATTTCACTGAAGTTTATCTATAAGTTCTGATCATTTGAGAACCCAACCCATTTAACTAGTGCCCTATCATTTCGTAGCATTATTATCTTTTCAACCAAGTAAGTGTGTGGAAATCTTGTTTTCCTGAACTCTTCATTATAGAAACCACCTTTCAGAACTGCACCTTGATAGTCTTCCAGTATGTATGTAGTGGGATTCGTATTCTAATTTTATTGATTTTAAAAATTTCAGTTATCCAGTTTGGTGTATACCCCTTTTCAAATATGTGTTTATGCTTACTAATGCGCACATAATCTCCAGCAGGAAATTTACTTCCATTAAAGATTTTTATATGATTGTAGACGGTATTTAACAAATTTTTCTCATTTGATGAATTTACTTAAATTGGAGCCATTTGAATTGTTCTATGATGTTTTCTCATTTATCAACAGATTATAAATTTTAATCCAACAATATGTTCCGTTATAACTAAACTCTATCCACATCATCTCCTTGAGTGTTCTATTAAAACGTTCAACAATTGATGCCTTGAGTTACTATAACTTGAGTAATGATTTATGTCATGTTTTTACACAAACTCTAAAGGATGTATTAAAAAATTCTCTTCCATCATCAGTCTGCAAATTCCTAGGAATTCGATTTTCCTTGGAATACTCCAGAATGCATGATTAACTTCTTTCAGCCGTTTTTGTTTTCAACACTTGTCCCCATGCATATTTAGAAAATGTATCAATTACTGTCAATAGAAATCTATAACCTTTATTCGATGATGAGTTTGTTTTGCATTTCCACTAAGTCTGCTTGCCAATGATCATCGATTCCCTTCATAATAACTCTTCGACGTTTAAAATTTTTACGTGCTGGCGCATGTAATTCTTCTATTAAATTCCTCCTACTCATGATTCACATTTTCAATTAATGATCTTCATATTTCCTCAATTTTTTCTTTATCTTATAAGCGAGAACATGGCCTGCTTCCTAACGAAAAGTGCTAACTACAGAACATTTTAAATAAGTGTGTACGAGTATTTAGTAAAAATAATTTAACCATTTTCCATATCCACTTCCACCAAGTAGAAATTACTTTTCTTTTTATTCAGCTCATTTGAGTAATGTCCGAACTCACTAACGGTTATATAGATTATAACTCTTAACACACACAACTCACATTATTTATGTATTTTATTATCGAACATTATAGAGTCGATATTTATCTTTATATTTTGACTTTCACCATTAATTAAACTTCTTAATAAATCAAATTGCGAATTAAAATTCGCTTGTAAAGAACTTTCCGATTTTTTCAAGAGTTCTTCCACCTCAATTTTATAACTGTTAAGCTCATGAATAATTGAAAATGGTATTTCACTTATTGATTTTTGATCCGAGTGATATTTTTCTTTTAAATTTTATCAAAGTTCTCCATCATTTCTCCTACTTTTCTTTCTACAAAGACTTTGTTAACTGCATCATTATCTTCCAAGGGATCACCTACATTTTTTTTATTATGATTAGTGTTACCAGCTTCCTGTGAGGCAACTAAAAGTTTGAGTCTATCTACCATCTCATTTGGATCATCCCAATAAACATAATTCGGCTTAGTTCAAGTGAGTGTCATAACTTCCACCCTCATTATCGATTTCTTATTTAAAGGTGTAGACATTGCACTTGGATCCTCATTTTTGAGAAAAGTTTACTTTTTTGTTTATTTATTTATTTATTTATTTATTTATTGTCAACTAGGATCAGTCGACACCACAATTACAAAAACTTAAGAAATTTGATTTAATATAATTAAAAATAAAATTAAAATTATGTATAAATTTAAAAATAATAATAATTTAAATGAAATTAAAAAATTTAAGTGAATTAAAATGAATTCTGGGGGTATTTAAATGCAAAATGGTCCAACATTTGTTGCATGGATTGGGGAAAACCCAGAAAAAACCCAATCAGACCAAAGAAAATTATTAAGAGTTAGTTATCCACCACCTGTGCATGTGTAAAGGTTATTCCCGAGATAGGACATTTAAAATTGAGTTTTTAATTATAGAAATAGAGGATTCTTTTTAGAACGATTTCCCTTAAACGGACCATTAGGCAGATGATTTTTTCTATTGCATTGGTTTTTGATAAGATTTTCTGATATAGGTCCAAATCCGTATCATTATAACCTTTAGGATCTTTCAAGTAAATTAATGAAAATAATCAAGGAGTAAGATTCCATTTTTTTGTTATGTTTAACATTAGAAATTTCTTCTCATCACTGAGAGTAATATGTGGTACTTTCCATGTAATATTAGACATAGTTAATTTATACTCATTACTTTAAATTTTACTATGATTATGATATGAGTAGAATTACTTTATGTTTACAATTTAGTAAGACTTTGTTATAGTCTTCACAAAATCCAAGCAGGGTTTTAAGAGGAATAGAGAAATTAAAATATCCATCATTTGCCAGTTGTTTTCGTTTCCATTTAACCAACCAGAATTCTCAAGCATGCGACTTTCAGGCTTATTAAAGGAAATATAGTTTTTAAGGTGGTTGAAGTACCAACAAACCTAGTTCGATCAACTTCAATTTCAATCAACTCATATCAAACCTCATCAAAAAGATAGCTCGTACAATTGTGTTTTAATTTTCCACCTTCAGTATGCGTGTTGTTAGCTAAATAAATCGAACCATCAATATTAATAAAACTCTCGCTCAGGACTACATATAAGTCCTGATTTTGGATTGTGATTCTAACTTCATCATTGCTCTTATATGATTGGAGATAGGGAGAGTAGCTATGATATTCTTTTTTGATTATACTCTCATACGAATAGGGTTTCTCTCGAACTGTTAACAAATTAGTTAGTGTTCTCTTATTTGTAGACCCATTGACTTTAAAACCAATTTGTTCTCGGTTGTGAGTGTTGTCCTTAACGATCTTCTTTCTTCTGCAGTATAACTCAAAGTGTTTGATGATGGAGGATCACATACATTTTTATTGTAAATAATCATTTTGGATGTCTAAAATGCAAACGAAGTGTAACACTTTCATTACGTAAATTAACTAAATGACCGTCCTGATCAACAATCCGTATTATTAATGAGTGTATCTCTCTAGGGTTCACTGGAAATAAATAAGATTGTGGGGCTTCTCACTCATTTTATAGCCTGGAGTGACATTTAAAGCAAACTCATGCAATACATGGCTTGATTCTGCATTAACATACGATCCGCTTACAATATTACATTCTATCCGAATTGTATTTACTTTTAAAATATCCACAGGCTGGTCTGAGATGTGAATAGAATTCGGCTTTAATATATTTTATTAAACCCGAATAATTGACCTACTGAATTCCTTTTATTAAAATATATTGCTTGTTCCTTAGTTGAAATTATTACTTGAAGCGTATTCTTATTACTTTCGATAATAGGGTGTTTTAATTTATGTTTCTTTTTCCTCCATTTTCTCAATAATAATATTACTTATATCACTAAGCTCGTATGATCCAACAGGTATCTCAAAAACATATTCTCCAATATGAAATAAATTATTATGATGATTGATGCTGAAATAAATACATTCGACATTTCTATCACCGAAAATTCAGAGACTGGATACATTCTCGAAGCAGATCTTTTGTATCAGACTCTCTTCATGATTATCACAATTAACTACTATGGTCGAAAACAAGGTATCCCATCCATTATAGAAATCTTCATCATTGTTTAAGAAATGGTCCAATTAAATCAAAAGAAATTCATAAGATTATGGAATTTAATCACTGTCCCAGACTTTAAAAGTATATACATTTCTCAGTACATTCTCGCGGGGCACGATTGTATGAATCCCCAAGCGCATCGAAGCGATCCTTGGCTGGGAGCCGAACTGTGTACTCGCTGATTCAAGACGCGAATAATTGCGGAGAAATAATTGCTCACAAATAGTATACACCTACGACGGCATGTCTGCAGCGCCGCAATAATTGTCGATTTCCCAGTTTCGTACTTCCAACTGAAGCTGGTTGATGAGACGAGTGGTGACAAAGTTGAGCTGCGATGCTGAATGCAGCAGAGCTCTAAATGGTAAATGGAAGTGCCAGATCGATTTCTGACAATCATAATAGACGTTGCAAGCAGCACGTAATCGTTCTCATTTTTTTTTCAGGGCTCTAGGTGGCGATGTGGATACGGAAACAAGGGATACAAGGGAAACAAGGACCTTGAGAACGCGTTGTGTCGGGCAGCTGAGATGCAGAAGAACTTGTGTCCATATGCAACAATGAGTGGTGCTTCTGTTGGCAATGTTTGCAGTGACCAGATTTGCATTGCTGTAGACTATGACCTTTGCGAAGGCAGTTAAGGCAGAGGTGCGGCCTTTTAGCTTCTAGTGTGTGAGTTAAATTTATAAATCGTTTACATTTTAACAGATGATGATCAGCAGATTCGCAAAATACACAAGATTGAGTGGTGTTAACGATTAGTGTATTGCGGTTTTGTCCATACGATTTTCCCACCTGCTTGCCAGGTATGTGCGTTACCATGGCAAATTCTAAATTTTCCATCATGCGGCATCTCCTTTCCAAGAATGTAGACATGTCGGTCCATTTTGGCAGCCCTTTCTGGGGCAATGTTTCCTCCCACTTCTCCTGCGTGGCTTGATCCAATTTGGATGTGATCAGGAGAATCAGCAAACCATCTGCAATGTCGCCAGCAGATGCCACTGCGTGCAACGCGCGTAGATGTGAATTAATACTGTCACTCAATTGACGCAGACTGATCGTCGAGCCCCTTTCCACACCTGAGAGCCTGAATATGGAACGTAGATGCTGAAACTTCTCCACTTTAGTTAATTCCTCATTTTGGCCGACGATAGTGTTGTACACAGCGAAGAAATCGGGATAGTCGATGTATGCACCGCCGAAACGAGGAAGTTCAAATTGCGGTAATCAAGAGAGACGCGCTGCGCCTCTTGGGCTACCATTTAGCTCGTTCGGGTTACTCCGGATTGCTGTAGAATGGATAATCCAGGCCTTACGCAGATTGATAAGTTCACGAGTAAGCTTGGATGTCACCTCGCAGCTGACTTGGTCAAATTGCGACCTTGCGTCCGTGGCCATCTCTTTAATATTAAGCTTCTCAAGTTTGGATTGTGCAGCAGCAAAGCTGGAGCGCATTTCGCTGATTAAATACAGTCTAGCCTGCAACTCAGCTTCATCGAAATGCATCAGCTGCTCAGCAGATAAAAACGCATTTAATGCATTGAGTTGCCGAGCTACTGATTCTGCCTTTGCCTTGTAAAAGTCCAAGAGTTAGGAGCCGCATTTGAATTTGATTCATTCTCAGCCGTTTCAATTGCTAGTTACGACAGACTCACACGATTATCACTGTCGAATATGCACATGGGTTTGAATGTATGTTGTTTGCAAAACAACAACAAAAAACACGATAGTTTTACATTGCTTTCTTTCATGTGTTTTATTTTTTTGGTTATTTAAAATTAGAATTAGCGTATGCGTTTGTATTTAAGTTATAAGACTTATTTGTTAGTTTATATTTTACTATTGATGCGCGCTATGCCAATGCATAACCGTGACCGACAAGTGTTAAAATGAGAGTGAGTAAATTAGATAAACTTGCATGTGCAAGGCAATGACAAAAATTAGAGATGAGCAAGCAAATGACGTTATAAACTACGTTAGATTTTTATTCAATATTGTGCTTAATTATTGGTTGGCTGCTGCTGCCTCTGACATACTTGTTAGAGCAACTTTTAATACTCATAACTCACGTTGTTATCATAATTGCCCTCTTCGTTCTATAACTTTGAGAACATGAAACGCAAATCGTCTTCGTTACCTAACTTAGTTTTCTATGAAGATACGAAAGTAAAAGATGATCAGAAAGCAACCGATCTGTTTGCTGAGTATTTTCAATCTACCTATTCCTCTACTAACTTCTCACCAAATGTACCATATCCTTACCCTGTTCAAAGAGCTAATTGCATTTTTGGTCCTGTGATCACTTTAGAGTCACTTCTTGCCGACCTACAATCAATCAAACCTTGGTATTCGCCAGTTCCAGATGGAGTTCGGGATGTGTACTTAAGTATTGTTCTAAGTCTATTTGCAAACCTTTACTTAAATTATTTACCTTGTCTGTTGAAAGTTGTTGTTTTCCCGCTTTTGGAAGGAATCCTTTATTATTCCTCTCCATAAAAATGGCCCAAAATCTGATATAAAAAACTACAGGGGTATTTCCAAATTGTCCGCAATACCTAAGGCATTTGAGAAAACATTAACGACTCAACTTTGTGGTGTTCTATTATTTCACCTTGTAACGGACCGTTTTGCTCTGCCGGGCTAAACTCAGTCGAGCTGTGGGTCCGTGCAACAAATTTATAATTTGGTTGCGTTTGCGCTAATTGATAACACGTCTTTGATATATTATTGCACAATGGTTTTCTTTATTTTATTCTTCGCTCGTACAGATTGGTGTTTTATACCGCGGGGTGACGACGGTCCACTGAAGCCCCTGGTCAGCTTTGAAGCTTGCACCTGTTCGCGAGAGTTTCGCTTCGGACACTTCACGCACCAGCTAGGTAAATTAGTGGCTCGAATGCCCGACAGCGACACCGTACGGCCCTCTGGTTATTCACCAGGAGACGCTCGTACGCGCGCTGCCTAATCACAGGTTTCGCACACTTGTTTTTACGCAGGCACGGATTTGCTTGTCGCTACGCTCAAGCGTGGCAAGGATTGCACTTCTTACCCGATTTCAGGACTCCAATGTCCTGTGTCCTTCGACGGGTTGCTGATCCTTGGTGCGCTGCTGATCCTTCGATGCGCTTGTCGACTTCTGTGTCCGCTTGAGCAGCGTTTCTGCTTATTTTCACTTTTTAGCTTTAAACTCAGCGTTGAGTCTCACGTTAAATTTTGGGCTGACTTTTGATTTTAGACTGACAGAGTCTCACTTTTAATTTTGGACTGACATCGTGGTGTGCTGCGACGCCCTTTTTATAGGCCTGCGTCGCAGCCTTTTGTCGCGACTGTGCCAAAGATCACGTGCTCGTCTCGGTGGCGTGATCTTTGGTAATTTTCCACTACCTTTTCGCTGGCGCCAGCCCATTCTGCCGTTAGTGCGAGTATGGATGGCGATATTACACTCGCCAAACTCCTCACAGTATAACGGCACATGTCCTAACGGACATGTGTGTCGAACACGCTTATATGGCTGACAACCTGCGCATGAAAGAGAGGGCGAAAGAGAGCGAATTCGCCGCAACTGCAATCAGGGTCGGATTTCGATCTGATGTGCAGTTACTGTGAGGGGCGCATATAGCATAAATGTATATTTACATACATTTAATTGCCAATGCTATTTGGATCCTCACACTCCCCCTTTCTTCGGTAGTGGAAGACTTCCACCCAGCCGTGACAATTCCAAGATATATTTATATATTATTTTTGATTTATTCATTTACTATTTGTTTGAAGACCCTGGCACCGCGGTCCCGGGACTCCTTCACGCGGTATCGGTGTCCATGGATCCAGACTATCCTCGACGTGCGACGACTGATCCCCGGCTGGTTGTCCGCGGCGGCCTCGATTCCCGACGGCCATGCCGTCGGGGCCAGCTCTGGAGCCGACCGTTGCCGCAGTAGCGGGGGTCGCGTTTGTCGGGGTATGGGGCCTGGCGTGCCGCACCCGGCTGGACATCCTCCTGTGGTGGTGTCGCCATGGGCCTCACCCCCGGCCTTGGCGCTGGTTGCAGTGTGGGCACGTAGATGGGCGGCTCCTCCTCTGTTAGTTGCCACGAGGGTGGGAGGTCGGCGTCCTGCTGCCAGCTGTAGGTCAGCGTGTGCGTCCACTTCCCGGCCTCGAATGTCTTCCTGTACGCCCGGGTTACCGTCGGGGGCACCTGCCGCGGGCGTGTCTGCGGTTCGGAGACGCGCGGCCTTTCCTCCTCCTCGTCCGACGAGATGACGATCGGCTTGCTGTTCTGTTCCTGTGCCACGAAGGGCACGGTGTCCTCGTCGTCGAGGTTTACCGGCGCCGTGTCGGCTCGTGCGCCTTCGTCGTCCTCAGATTCGCTGTCGACTACTCGGTCGAGATCCGAGTAGCCGACCTCGGGGCCATCGTCCCCATGGGGCCCCTCCTCGCCGTCCGTTGTGGTGCCCTCCTCGACATCTGAGAATGGGTAGTAGGGGCCGTTGTCCTCGTCGCCGAAGGGCGAATAGGGGGTCGGCGGCAGCTCGGCGAACCGCTCGAACCACGCGGCCGCGTGGTCGCTGTGATCGCTGTCCAGCGCCCATTCGCACGGTCGTGCTAGTTCCGCCTCGGTGCAGAGCTCCAGCGTCGCTGGGTTGCATCCGGGGGTTCAAACCTGACCGGCTGGGACTGCTGGAGGCCGCTTTGCCGCCGTGGGAGTTGGAGTTTGGCTTGACCATAGTGAGTTGTTCGATTGCTGGTTATGTCATTATGCCTAATTGCAGCGCCTTATATACCCTTTTGTGTGGGTATGTGCGCGCATTTCCTCACAGCAGTGTGCGTGGCTAACCAACGGTATCCTTGTTGGTCACACACCCGCACCAGTGCAGTGGCTATCGGCATTTTTTTCTTTGCACACCTCTCGACACTAGTGTGAGTGGCTAACCAACGGTATCCTATGCAATTGTTGCTGGATTTTCTCTGTGCACGCCTCTACAGTAGTGTCAAAATGCTGTTGGTGTCGTTGCGTTTGCGCTCTCCATAGTGCACGCATTGTTGTTGCAGAATTCCACCACAGCGGTGAGCGAAACGTTTTCGGTGTGTGCTGTGCTTGTTCTCTCAATATTGCGAGCGAAACGTTTTCGGCGGTCGCTGTGTTTGCGCTCTTTATAGTGCAAGCATTGTTGTTGCATATTTCCGCCAAAGCGGCGAGCGAAACGTTTTCGGCGTGTGCTGCGCTTGCTCTCCCAATATTGTGAGCATTTTCTGCTGTCGCTTTTTGTAACAGCGGCGAGCTAACTGTCTTGAGCAGCTGCTGCGCTTACGCTCTTGATACTGCGAGCAAAACGTCTTTTCTTATTTTTGATTGTCACTCTCTGTAACCGCGGCGAGCTAGCTGTTCTCTTGTCAGCGGTAAGCGTAACGCTTTCAGCGGTAACTGCCCTTGATTCCCTTAGTGAACTCTGGAGTAGGTCATGGTCATCCTCTCTCTCAGCTGCTGTTCACTTTTACCGCAATCGGCGCAATGTGCTCTCTGCACATTCGCTGCGTTCAGGGTTTTTGATGATTTAATATTTATGTATTTTTTTGTTGTTATTCTTATTACGGTATGGTGTAATTTTGTTTTAGTTATGTTTATATATACATATAAATATATATAATTGAATGTCTGATTACGGTATTTGATTAAAAAAATATAATTCTTTATTCATCAAAACGCGTCTGTTCAGTTTGGTGTACAAAATGTAACTCACTTATGCTACTGGCTTAATCGATAAAGAAAGCTCGCATTTGCGTCTTATTTCAAGATTGGCTTATTGAAGGGTTTTTGTTTAAAGTAAAATTGCTTATGTTAGAATCTGCTGACGAAGGCGTTTGGCGTTATGATCGCTGGCTCCAGTGGGGTTTGTTATTGTTAGAATATTCTGGTGAAGGCGTTTGGCGTTATGATCGCTGGCTTCAGTTGGGTTTGTTATTGATGAAATTTGCTGATGTTGCAAAAGGGATCTGCGCGTGGCGTTATGTATGCTACTGTTTATGTTTATGTTTATGTGGCGGGCGTTGGCGTTGGTGCATGCGTTGGCATTGTTTATGTGGTGTTGGCGTTGGCGTTGTTGGAGTGAGTGTGGACATGAGAGATCTGCGTGATCTGGATATGTCACTTCCCCATCCCCTAGAAGTCGGCTTGTCCTCAAGCGTTAAGTATATGGTGCGTTGCTAAGTCGTTGTTCTTCTCGGTTGCTTCGTCTTTATTTTCGATGGTTGGTTGTGTTGCTGCATCATTTTTATATCTGATTATTATTCGTTTTGGTACATTTTTGCATTTGAATAAAGAATAACTTATTATTACTATTGACAATATTGTCACTAATGTTAAGCTTATGATTAACAGGGTATTGTTAGTTCTTGTATGTACTCTTAGGAGTTCTTTAGTTTGTATGAATTCTAGTGGCTCTGTTTTAGTTATATTATTATTTATATAAATGGATTGTGTAAAATCAGATATTACATTTGTTATCTGAATATCTTCTAATTGTACGGTGCAATTGGTTGCTTTGATAATATTATTTCCTAAAATTTCTATTTTTTGTGGTATACAATTTTGATTAAGTGTGATTTTAGGTAAATTCCAAGTTAATATTACATTTGGTTCTATAAAGTTTATTTCATTTTTTTCTTGCTTTTGTGAATTTACATTTAAATTTCATTTGTTTTATATTTGTTTTTGTTTATTTTATTTCTCTTTTTGAACTTGGTTTTGTAATGTATTATGTTTCTACCTCTATTCGTGTATTTTTTTCGAGTTCTGTTTTGTCGTCTTCAGTTAATGTGCCAAATAAATTTTTTTCTCTATTTTTTCTTCCTTTTTTATAGTTTCTTTTCTTTGTTGCGTTCATAATTCCGTTTGTCTCATATGTTCCTCTTAAAACGTTTGTTGTGTATTTTCCTGACTTGTCTAATATTGCGTTCATTACTGGTATGGGATATTTATCGCTAACCATTTCTTTGTTTGGGCTTCGATAGTCTTTGACTGTTCGGTATTCTTTATCTCTTGATACATCTTCTTTTTTGGGTATAATGCTTTGTCGCATCATTTCTTTCATTTGCCCGTTAACTTCCTCATTTTTTGTATTAATAGCGTGTTTTACAGTATTAGTGAAAGTCAAATTGTCACTCTCTTTATACTGAATGTCGCTAAATTCAAACAAAACTTTTGTTAACTTCGATTTTTCCTCCTTATTTAGATGTTCTAATCTAAATTGATTACCTTCAACTAGTTCGTTTTCTAGTGCGTATGCTGTATGTATGTCTTTTGTTAGTGGTGGGTCTTTGTATTCTTCTTCCTTGGTTTCGTTATTGTATTTAAATAAAAATTAAAAATCATTAAGTCTAACAAATTCGTCTTTGTAGTTGATCTCACTTTTACAATCCTTAAGGAACGTTCGGCCTAAGAGGATGTCATAATTTTTGGAAAAATTATGAATATAAAATTTTTGATCTGTCGGGCAAAGTTTGCTTGGAGCTAATGATATGCTCGTATTTAATTTTATTTTTCCATTTATTGTTTGGCAAGTAGTATTTTCCTTTGAAGTTTTATAATTAAGGAAATTTTTATTCATTAAATTTACCGGTGAACCTGTATCTATTAAGCATCGTAAGTTTTGATTATTCATAACTATTCTTATGAATGGGATTCTGTGTTCATTCCCGAGGCTGGTAGATGAAAATTTTCAGTCCAGTCCATTCTTGATTGTCCACTAGTGCTAGGTCTTTGTCTTTTCATTGGTTGGTTAGGTGGTCTATTATTATTATTTGATTGATAATTGATAGGGTTTTTGCATCCTGCCTTCATTTAATTTTAATTGATATTCGTTGAACAATTGTCTATTAACTGTTGGTTCGTTTTGAATATTTTGATTTCTGTAATTTGTATTATAATAATGTTGTTGGTTTCTATAATTCTGATTATAATTTTGGTTGTAATTTTGTTGATTTCTATAATTCTGATTATAATTTTGGTTGTAATTTTGTTGATTTCTATAATTCTGATTATAATTTTGGTTGTAATTTTGTTGAGGCTTAGGATAATATTTGTTATTATATTTATTGTACTGTGTATTAATTGTAGGTTTTAGTTTTTCTAATACTCGGTCTTCATATAGACCTAGTTCTTGAGTTACTGCTTTTAATTTATCTGTTGTTGATATATCGTATCTCGCTAAGCGCATGTATAATCTGTCTGGTAATCTTTTATGTATTACGTCACTTATAGTATTATTTAATGTCTTGGTGTACATTGATTTATTTTCGGCATTGTTCTCTATTATTAACTTATTTAATATTACAAAGGATTTCTGCTCGAGTTCTTCGAGAAACTTACGAATACTTCCTCCGAAATATGTGTTGTAGACTCTCCTTAATAGTTCTTCACATGATGTTTGTGTTTTGTAAGTGGAAATTAATATACTCCGTAGTGTTGCCCAGTCTCCTGGTAAGTGTCTGAATGATGTTTTCATAGCGTCTCCATGTAGTTGCGTCTGAATTGCGTTGAACAGTATAAGTTTTTGGCGTACATCAGTGGTTGGGTAAAGTTCCAAGATGAAATCAATCCGTCCGATGAAGCCTCCCAATTCGTCCGTTTCTCCACCGAAGATGGGTACTTGGCGGATTTGCGCAAGTGCTTGGTTTAGTGACTCCGACATCGTTTTTGTTGTTGATTTTTTTTTTTTTTTTTATTAGGTGGGTATTGTGTGTTGTTTTTTTTCTTTTTTTTTATAAATATGTTTCTTTCACTTTTGATATCTTTTATTAGTAATTTGTTTGAAGGTTCTTTTGTACACAAGACGAAAATTCTTCTTCGTCTGCTTCGCGTATTTTTGTTTAGTTTTTTAAAAAAAAGATTTACAAGGATCACGAGGTCCTTATGCGGATAACAGTTAATTTTCGCGGAACACTATTACGTTGTCCTGAAAGGTTTACGACGTTTCACGATATTTCACTATTATCCTACCGGCTGCGCCAATTGAATGTCTAATTATAAGAAAATATAATTCTTTATTCATCAAAACGCGTCTGTTCAGTTTGGTGTACAAAATGTAACTCACTTATGCTACTGGCTTAATCGATAAAGAAAGCTCGCATTTGCGTCTTATTTCAAGATTGGCTTATTGAAGGGTTTTTGTTTAAAGTAAAATTGCTTATGTTAGAATCTGCTGACGAAGGCGTTTGGCGTTATGATCGCTGGCTCCAGTGGGGTTTGTTATTGTTAGAATATTCTGGTGAAGGCGTTTGGCGTTATGATCGCTGGCTTCAGTTGGGTTTGTTATTGATGAAATTTGCTGATGTTGCAAAAGGGATCTGCGCGTGGCGTTATGTATGCTACTGTTTATGTTTATGTTTATGTGGCGGGCGTTGGCGTGGTTGCATGCGTTGTCATTGTTTATGTGGTGTTGGCGTTGGCGTTGTTGGAGTGAGTGTGGACAGAGAGATCTGCACGTGATCTGGATATGTCACTATATATATATTTATTTAGTGTTATCTTTTCGCTGCGTTCAGGGCTTTTTGGCGATTTAATATTTATGTTTATTTTTTTTTTGTTATTCTTATTACTGTATGGTGTAATTTTGTTTTAGTTATGTTTATATATATATATAAAATATATATATATTTATTTATTGTTATATTTTCGGTGTATAAGTGTGAGACCAATTTTAGTTTTTGGAGTCGCACTTATCTTCCCCCTTTTTTAATTTTGGGGATCTGGGAACTCACCCGTCGCCTTGCTGTGTGGCTTCAAGTCGCTCACGTGTGCCGTTCGTATCCGCTTGTCCGCCGAGCTCGTCAGTTTGCAGATCACCGGTGATTTGAAGTCTATTATTTGGTACGGGCCGCCGTATCTCGGTGCAAGCTTGGCTGCGAATCCCTCCGCCGCATTCGATAGATGGTGTAATTTCACCCACACTCTATCTCCGATTTTGGGGCTCCATTGCCTGCGACGAAGGTTGTAGTGCCTTGCCTGATCTTGAGATGCCTTTTCTAAGCTTCGCCGAACAATTTCGAAAATGTCTTTTAGCTTATTTTTCATTTTCGTTCGGCGTTTGGCTTACTTGACCCGTACCGATTGCCACTTCGTCAAACAAAGTTTTCGGCAGCCGGGGCTCCCTGTGTGATGAAGGCCGCGCTGTATCCTGTCCTGCTTGAGACGCTCGTGTTGACTGCCAGTGTCAGCTCCGGTAGCGCCTCATCCAGCGTCGTTGGTTGTTCCTTGCGAATTGGCGATCATTGTTTTCACCGTTCGGTTAGCTCGCTCCGTTGGATGTACGGTGCAGTGAACTGGTGTTTAACTCCCATCTCCTCGAGGAAACTTTTAAACGCCCTGCTGGTAAATTGTGTGCCGTTGTCCGTTATTAAAACCTTTGGCACTCCGAACCGTGCCAGAATCCTCTCCCTGAAGGCCTTTTGCAGTGCTGGTGTTGAAGCGCTTCTAAGTGGCACCATTTCAGTCCACTTCGAGAAGCGGTCTACGAATACCATCAGCATCGTGTTTCCATGGCTGGACCTCGGCAATGGTCCCACGAAGTCCGCACATACCGTGCTCCACGGCTCTTCGGGAATTTGGGTGAGCATGTGTCCGGCCGCGGCCAATTGACTTGGCTTATATTGTTGGCATGTTTCGCATTTTTGAACATATGCTCTCACGTCTCTATATAAGCCAGGCCAATAGTAGCGCGCTGCTACTCGGGCTATTGTTTTCCTACTCCCCGTATGGCCTGCGGCAGCGGTGTTGTGGTTCTCGATCAGCACCTGTGTCCGCTTTCCGGTTGGCACACACAGTTTCCAGCTTGTGACATCCTCCGTTCCAGCTCGATGAGGGATGTGCCTGTATAAGTTTCCAGATTCCTCCATATAATCTGGAAACTTTCTGGGATTTTTGTCTATGGTGGCTCGCATCTTTTGGATCCAGGGGCAGTCTTTGTTTGCTTGGTCCATTGCGTTTTCCACCGTTGAGATCCGGCGGCATGTATCCTTCAGGGGCTGTCCAGATAGGGCATCTGCAACAATATTCAGGTTTCCCTTCCTGTATTTGATATCGAAATCAAATTGTTGCAGCTCCAGTGCCCATCTCGCAATCCTGCCTGAGGGGCTTTCGATGGAGTTCAGCCACTTGAGTGCCATATGATCCGTGATGACGGTGAAGTGGTATCCCTCCAAGTAAGGTCGCAACTTTCTTATGCCCCAGATTATTGCAAGGCACTCCTTCTCGGTCGCAGACTAGTTGCGCTCCGCACCATTTAAGGATCTACTTGCATACGATATGACCCGTTCGCCCTCCACTGAGTTTTGGGTCAATATCGCCCCAAGCCATAATTGCTAGCATCCGTTTGCAAGCAAAATGGCCTGTGAGAAATCTGGGCATGCCAACACCGGTGATTGTGTCAGCTTTGCTTTCACCTTTTCGAAAGCTTCCTGTCGCTCTCTGGTCCATTCCCATTTGCTTCCCTTCTTGAGCAGTGCGTTTAGTGGGTGCACTGTTGTGGCGAAATCTGGTACGAACCGCCTATACCATGATGCCACTCCCAAGTATTGCCGCAGTTCCTTTACATTTCCCGGTGGCTTCAGCTCGGCGATGGCAGCTACCTTCTCGGGGTCAGTGCGGATTCCATCCTCCGTGACGTGGTGACCGAGGTATTTTAATTCCTGTTTGAAGAAGTCGCACTTCTCCACTTTTATTCTCAGGTTTGCTGCCCTCAGCCGTCGGAATACCTCTCTCAGAGTGTCTATATGCTCCTCGCGTGTTTTCCTGATCACAATGATGTCGTCCAAGTGTGCGAATGCATGAGGCATCATCTCGGGTCCAATCACGCGGTCAAGGGCTCTCTGAAACGTAGCTGGTGCTGAGTGGAGTCCGAATGGCATCACTTTCCATTGGAACAGTCCTTTCCCTGGGACTGTGAATGCCGTCTTCGCTCGACTTTCTTTCTCCATCGGGATCTGCCAGTAGCCATCTTTGAGGTCCAGGCTCGTGATGAACCGCTCCTCTCTTAGCTGGTCCAGGATGTGGTGCACTCTTGGGAGGGGGTATGCGTCTTTTACGGACTTGGCGTTCAGTTGTCTAAAGTCCACGCAGAGGACTCCTGTTTTCTTTCGTACCATCACTATTGGTGCGCTGTGCGGGCTTTTTGATGGCTCGATGCATCCTTTGGCTAGCAGTTCATCCACTTGTTTGTTGATCTCTGCTTGCATCTTGGGGTTCTTAGGGAAGTATCGCTGTTTGATTGGTCGGTCGTCACTCATGACAATGCGATGCTCAGTAATGGGCGATGTTCCCTTTATGACCTCAAATGCCGCCAATTCTCGTCGTAAAAATGCATCGATTTCTGCGTCCGGATGTATTGGTGGTATGACTGTCTTTGCCACGGACAATCTCTCCTCCTGGTGTTCTTGTGTTCCGTTCCCAGGTATACTTATGGTCAATCCGGCGCACTCCAAAACAGTTCCCATGGCCGACAAAAAATCCCATCCGAGAACCAAATCGTCTATGATTCCGGGGAGTATAAGTAGAGCAATATCCATGTTGCTCCGTCCGAGCCGGATATTCACCTCTACTTGTTCCTGGACACCGCTATTTCGGCCATCTGCCATGCGGACTCGCCGTGCAGTTGCGCATCGTCGGCCTACGTCGAACAGTCCACGAGCTAGCTTCTCGCTAACGAAACTGCTCGTGGCTCCTGTATCGATCGTAGCCTTGTATTGACAGTTGCCGATCTCTACGACCGCTGTCAACTGCGCTCCCTCGTCCTGCAGGCTGCCGATTAGCGTCTTGAGGCTGTATTGTTCGGCTCCCGCTCGCCCCTCGGTGGCGGACGCCGGTGTTCGTTTCCCGACCGACAACACATTGACGTACGAATTCCAATACGTCCACACATCCAACAATAATCCATCATGGGATTTGTGCACTCTGTTGCGCGAGTGTCCCTCCTGGCCGCAAAATCTGCAGGCCATATCTGGGTTGTTAATGTGTGTTTGTGTGTTGTCGCGTCTTGCCCTCGGGGCTGGTCCCGGTCTCGTCCTCGGGGCTGGTCTCGGTGTTGTGTCGGGTTCGGTTTGTCCACTATCCGCCATTGCCATGAATCGTTGCCGGTTTTGTCGTGTTGCTGGCTCTGTGTGATGGTATTGACGCTTCTGTGGTGGTTCCGTGTGTCGGTGTGATGGCTCCATACGTCTCTGTCGAGGCTCCATGTGCATTCGCTGTGGAGTGTTGTAGTTTGTGTGCTCCACGCGTCTCTGCTGAGGCTCTCTGTGCATTCGCTGTGGAGTGTTATAGTCCGGGTGCTCCACGCGTCTCTGCTGAGGTCTCTGTGCATTCGCTGTGGAGTGCTGTAACTGGACTCCTCTACGCGGCTTTGTTGTCGCAACTTCTCCCAGTCGACCTCGAGTTCCTCAAATGCGGCTGCCAAGTGCAACAATTCCGCCAAGTTCTGGAACTGACCTGGCCTTGCGTATGCTCGCAGGTCTGGGAGGCTATTGCTTATATATTTTATGCAGTTGTTTTCCCGCCGATACTGCAGCGGCCGCATTAGCGTCTGCATCTCCACCATGTATGTTTTAAATGGCTCGTTTATAGCCTGACGTCAGTGGGTAACTTCGTCCCTCAAGTTCTCAAAGTAGTCCCTCGGCAAGAAATATTCTTGAAAACTCTGGAAGAATGTTATCCATGTCGTCCAGTGCTGATTGTTGGCTACATACCATTTCAGAGCCATTCCCTGTAGTAGTTCAGGCATGGCTCTGGGAACCAGATTCAAGCTGAGTCCATATGTATCCGCAGACCACTCGACTTGTTCCAAGAATTCTAAAGGCTCCGTGGTGCCGTCGAAGCGAAAGTTCCACTACCGAACTTGTTTCGCTACCCTCGGGTATTCTTGAGACATAGTCGTCGCCGTATGGTCGCTTATGGACACTCTCCTTGATGGCTGTGGTGCGGGTGTTCCCCATACTGTGTGGCTGGTGTCTCGCGTGCGCGCTGCTGCGCTGATTGCTGGTATACTCAATTGTACGAAGTCAATGTTCGTTGCTCCTCTTGCGTCCGGAACTTGACCGATTTCTTTGGCCGGTGAATATTTGCCATGAATCGCTGCCAATTCCGCGATCCGCGTGCTGTATGGGAGTCTGGATTCGTGAGTGTCTACCCACTCTCCGAATTGTCGACGCATAACGTCCAGTGTGCCACTCAGCTCCACTTGGAATTCTTCTCCATACTTCAGCACTTCATCCTTTTTCAGGTTGTAAACCCACGCGCGAACCATTTTGTGTCAATTTATTTAATGCGTGTTTATCAATTATCGCAACCACCAACGTTGGGCGCCAGTTGTAACGGCACGTTTTGCTCCGCCGGGCTAAACTCAGTCGAGCTGTGGGTCCGTGCAACAAATTAATAATTTGGTTGCGTTGGCGCTAATTGATAACACTTCTTTGATATATTATTGCACAATGGTCTTCTTTATTTTATTCTTCGCTCGTACAGATTGGTGTTTTGTACCGCGGGGTGACGATGGTCCACTGAAGCCCCTGTTCAGCTTTGAAGCGTGCACCTGTTCGCGAGGTTTCGCTTCTGACACTTCACGCACCAGCTAGGTAAATTAGTGGCTCGCCTCCCCGACAGCGACACCGTACGGCCCTCTGGTTATTCACCAGGAGACGCTCGTACCCGCGTGCCTAATCACAGGTTTCGCACACTTGTTTTTACCCAGGCACGGATTTGCGCTGCTGATCCTTCGATGCGCTTGTCGACTTCTGTGTCCGCTTGAGCAGCGTTTCTGCTTATTTTCACTTTTTAGTTTCCACTCAGCGTTGAGTCTCACTTTAAATTTTATGCTGACTTTTGATTTTCGACTGACAGAGTCTCACTTTTAATTTTGGACTGACATCGTGGTGTGCTGCGACGCCCTTTTTATAGGCCTGCGTCGCAGCCTTTGTCGGATGTACCAAAGATCACGTGCTTGTCTCGGTGGCGTGATCTTTGGTAATTTTCCACTACCTTTCGCTGGCGCCAGCCCATGTCTGCCGTTAGTGCGAGTATGGATGGCGATATTGCACTCGCCAAACTCCTCACAGTATAACGGCACATGTCCTAACGGACATATGTGTCAAACACGCTTATATGGCTGACAACCTGCGCACGAAAGAGAGAGGGCGAAAGAGAGCGAATTCGCCGCAACTGCAATCAGGGTCGGATTTCGATCTGATGTGCAGTTACTGTGAGGGCGCATATAGCATAAATGTATATTTACATACATTTAATTGCCAATGCTATATGGCTCCTCACAACCTTTCCATCATGGTTTTGTTAAATGTAGGTCTACTACCACTAACATTCTTGAATTTACTTCCCTTGTGATCAAGGGATTTCAGAATAAAATGCAAACTGATGTCGTTTATACAGACTTCAGTATGGTCTTTGATTCTGTTAACCATTGCCTCCTTCTTCACAAACTAAACCTTATAGGTTTTCCTACTAACTTTCTGAACTGGATTTCGGAGTATCTGAGTAACAGAACTCAAAAGTTGTATTTAAATCTGCGTTTTCTAAACCTATCCTATAAGGTCATGTCATTTTGTCGTATCACTCCCCATGTTTATAGACTGAATGAAGTAAATGATTTAGGTTTACTTCTTGATCACAGGTTAAAATTCTATAACCATATTAAATTCACTGTCAACAAAGCTTTTCAATTTCTTGGTTTTATAAAGCGTTGGTCTAAGGAATTTGATGACCCTTATATGACCAAGATACTTTTCACTTCCCTTGTACGTCCAATTCTGGATTATGGATCTTGTGTGTGGTCTCCACAATATCATATTCTTCAAAGTAGATTGGAACCGTCGTGATATGCTAGGAGTTATGTTTGTAGTTAAATTACTTAAAGGCGAAATCGATTCAGCATCGTTGATGAGCCAAATAAATTTTTCTGCTTCCCTTAGACCTTCTCGTTGTTTCTTCCCACTTTCCCTTAATCGCTGTACTACTAATGATTCCTTGCATGAACCGTTTCGAGTACTCTGCAATGATTATCACAAATTATACCATGTAATCAAATCAGAATCCTTCATTTCTATAATTAAAAACTCAATTTTAAATGTCCTATTACGGGAATAACCTTTCGCATGCACAGGTAGTGGATAACTAATTCTTACTAATTATCTTTGGTCTGATTGGGTTTTCCCCAATTCATGCAACAAGTGTTGGACCATTTTGAATTTAAATACCCCAGAATTCATTTAAATTATTTTCAATTCATTCAAATTATTCTTATTTTTAAATTTATTCATAATTTTAACGTTATACATTAAATTTAATTTCTTAAGTTTTTGTGTTTTTTGTGTCGACTGATCCTAGTTGACAATAAATAAATAAATAAATAAAATTAAACTGCAAAGAAGGAGTGTCTCTATTGCAAGAAGTCTACTCATCCGAGATCCGAGATTAACGTAATATCAGAACGACTCGCCTCTTTATTATCGTCAAAACGACACGACTCCACACTACGAATTGAAGGTATCGGTGGACAACGAAAGAGAAGCAGACCTCGTGTAAATCTGCTGGTAGAGTCATTACACAACGACTTTACAATGCGAATTGAAACATTTATTGTCAATTATTTATCAACCAGCCCAAAGCATAAATGATAAAGATTGGAAAATGCCAGCAAACCTACCGTTGGCAGATCTCCAATTTAACAAACCTGGCAAAATCGACATGCTTATCGGTGCAGAACAATATTATGCACTATTGCTACCCAACAACACAAAATATCCTCTGGTCCAATCATGCAAAGACCAAGTTGGGATGGGTTGTGGCTGCAAAATAAAGGAATCAAGAATGTCGGCAGCCATTTGTACATTAGCTACAGGAGAAGAAACGAATACCATGATGGAGCGATTCTGGACCCTAGACAACTTGGAAACAGCAGAAAAGCATTGTAACGGAACGTTTTGCTTATGCCGGGCTAAAACTCAGCCGAGCTGTGGGTCCGTGCAACAAATTTATATTTGTGCGATGCGACAATTGATAACAAGTGGGTTTTGATATATATTTAACAATGGTGTATTTTATTCGGTTTCTATGATTGCACGGATTTATTCATGCACTGCGAGGTTAACGGCGGTCCACTGAAGCCCTTGGTCAGCTTCGAAGAGTGCACCTGTTCGCAAGAGTTTGCTCAGCGCTTCGCGCACCAGCTAGGAAAATTCGAATTCGGAAGCGCGATCGTGTGTGTCAAACAGGACGATACACAAGCAAGGAGCACCCAAGGACCAACACAACGCCGAAGGACAACGCAGAACATTGGAGTCCTGAAATCGGGTGAGAGGTGTAATCCTTGCCACGCTTGAGCGTAGTGACAGGCAAATCCGTGCCAACTGCGTTAAAATAAGAGAGTGAAAAACCTGTGTTTAGACAGCGCGTGTACGAGCGAATCCTGGTGGATAACCAGAGTGCCGTATGGTGTCGCTGTCGGGCAGGCGAACCACGAATTTACCTAGCTGGTCCGCAAAGCGCCTGAAGCAAACTCTATCGAACAGGTGCACACTTCGAAGCTGACCAAGGGCTTCAGTGGACCGCCGTTACCCCGCGGTACACAAATAAATCTGTACAAGCGAAGAAACACAATAAAGAAACCATCGTTATATATATAATAAAACCAAGTATTATCAATTATCGCAAACGCAACCAAATATAAATTTGTTGCACGGACCCACAGCTCGACTGAGTTTTTGCCCGGAAGAAGCAAAACGGTCCGTTACAGTGTCAGACACGCTCATATGGCTGACAACCTGCGCACTAAAGAGAGAGTGCGAAATAGAGCGAATTCGCCGCAACAGCAATCAAGGTCGGATTTCGGTCTGATATTCAGTTACTGTGAGGGTAGCATATAGCATAAATGTATATTTATGTACATTTAATTTGCACAAAGCTATATGGCTCCTCACCCTTTCTTCGGCAGTGGAAGACTTCCACTATTCAGCCGCGACTGTTCTGCTGGATACCGCCATCCACGTTGTGCCCTTCCTTCTCGATTTGAGTCGTCGTAGAGCGCGTGGGGACCGTCGTCTCCATCGTCGTTCGTCACAACTCCCGCGTCGTCTCCATCGTCGTCCACTTCTGCTCCCGCGTCGTCTGCGTCGATTGAGTCCGCACGCGGTCGCGGCCCCGCGAATCGTGCGGCGGACTCGTCCAGCTCGGGGGTCGATGGCAGCTCGGGGAAATGTTCCCGGATCCCCTCTGGGTTGATCCCATCGAGGTCACTCGGGTAGCGGCGTCGAAGCGGCTTAACCACCGCGATCGCTGGTTTCGGGAGCCCCAGTGCCTCTCTGTCGCCCTCGACGTCCATTTCCTTGTCCTGTTGACCTGGAGTCGGCAATCGTATTGGCACGCGGACAACACGCACCAACCGTCTCACGCGCATTACACGCACTACGCGAACCACGCGGCCGCGTGGTCGCAGTGATCGCCGTCCAGTGGCCATGCGCACGGTCGGGCCCGCTCCTCAGAGGTCCAGCGCCGCTGGGCTTTGCACGAGGATTTGGGCGCGACTGGCAGTGACCACTGGAGGCCGCTTGGCCGCCGTGAGGTGTTGTGTTTTGTTCGTCCATTCTTGTCACCTTTGATTGTCGACTGTGAAGTTGTACATGATTGCGGCTCATTATATATCCTTTTGTGTGAGTGTGTACGCTCGCGTCACTTACCCCTTGGGTTGGCATTCATCGGCCGATGCAGTCTCGACGCTAGTGTGCGTGAGTAATAAACGGTATCCTGGCGTACAAGTACCTGCACTAGTGCTGGTGACTAACCAAAGGTGCATGGTTTTGTTTCCACGCACCCGCACCAGTGCAGATGTTACTGGATTTTCTCAGTGCACGCCTCTACACTAGTGTCATAAAATGCTCTTGCTAATCGCCGAGAAAAACGTTTTTGGCAGTCGTTGCACTTGTGCTCTCCATAGTGCAATTCTGCCAAAGCGACGAGCGAAACGTTTTCAGCGGTCGCTGTGCTTGCGCTCTCAATAGTGCAAGCTTTGTTGTTGCCTATTTCCACCAAAGCGGCGAGCGAAACGTTTTAAGCGGTAAGCATAACGCTTTCGGCGGTCACTGGACTTGATTCCATCAGTGAACTCTGGAGTGGATCATGGCCATTCTCTCTGTCAGCATTAGCTGTTGTTCACTTTTACAGCAATCGGCGTGTGCTCTCTGCACATACATGGACCCGCCTTAGTGTTCCAATTAATTTTTATATTTTTCTTGTTATTCTTATTATTGTTTTTTTTGTTTTAGTTATATGTATATATATTTATTTATTGTTATGTTTAGGTGTATAAGTGTGAGTCCAGTTTTAGTTTTTGGAGTCACACTTATCACCCCCTTTTTAATTTTGGGGATTTGGGGACTCACCCGTCACCTTGCTGTGTGGCTTCCGAGGTCCTCAGCTTGCAGATCACCCGTGACGTGAAATCTATGATTTGGTACGGGCCGCCGTATCTCGGTGCAAGCTTGGCTGCGAATCCTCCGCCGCATTCGATAGGTGGTGTAATTTCACCCACACCCTATCTCCGATTTTGGGGCTCCATTGCCTGCGACGAAGGTTGTAGTGCCTTGCCTGGTCTTGAGAGGCCTTTTCCAAGCTTCGCCGAACAATTTCGAAAATGTCTTTCAACTTATTTTTATTTTCGTTCGGCGTTTGCCTTACTTGACCCGTACCGATTGACACTTCATCGAACAACGCTTTTGGCAGCCTTGGCTCCCGGCCCTGTGTGATGAAGGCAGCGCTGTATCCGGTCGTGCTCGAGACGCTGGTGTTGATTGCCAGTGTCAGCTCGGGTAAAGCCTCATCCCAGCGTCTTTGGTTGTTCTTTGCGAACTGGGCGATCATTGTTTTCACTGTCCGGTTAACTCGTTCCGTTGGGTTTTCCTGTGGCGTGTACGGCGCAGTGAATTGATGTTTAATTCCCATCTCCTCCAGGAAATTTTTAAACGCCCTGCTGGTAAACTGTGTGCCGTTGTCCGTTATTAACACCTTTGGTACTCCGAACCGTGCCAGAATCCTCTCCCTGAAGGCCTTTTGCAGTGCTGGTGTTGAAGCGCTTCTAAGTGGCACCATTTCAGTCCACTTCGAGAAGCGGTCTACGAATACCAACAGCATCGTGTTCCCATGGGTGGCCCTCGGTAATGGTCCCACGAAGTCCGCACATACCGTGCTCCACGGCTCTTCAGATATCTGGGTTAGCATGTGTACCACCGCGGCCAATTGACTCGGCTTATATTGTTGAAATGTTTCGCATTGTTTTACATATGCTCTCACGTCTCTGTATAAGCCTGGCCAATGGTAGCGCGCTGCTACTCGGGCTATTGTTTTTCTGTGTCCTGATGCGGCGGCCAACTTGCCCGTTGGCACACACAATTTCCAGGCTGCTACATCCTCAGTTGCAGCTCGATGAGATTTCTTCATATAATCTGGAAACTTTCTGGGATTTTTTGTTATGGCCGTCCGCATCTTTTGGATCCAGTGACAGTCTTTATTCGCTTGGTCCCTTGTGTCTCCCACAGTTGAGACTCTCAGGCATGTCTCCATCCTGCCTGAGGGTCTTTCGATGGAGTTGAGCCACTTTCTTTTCGGCTACCGCTCGCTTCTCGGTGGCGGACGCCGGTGTCCGTTTCCCGACGGACAACATACTGGCGTTCGAACTCCAATACGCCCGTACCTCCAACAATAGTCCAGCCTAGAGTGGAGTACAGACTACCGCTAAGTGTTCCTCCTGGCCACAAAATCTGCACGCCATCGCTGGGTTATGTATATGCGTTTGAATATTGTCGTGTCTCGTCCTCGGGGCTGGCCTCTACGTTCCTCCACTGTCCGCTATTGCCATGAATCGTGGCCTGTTTTGTCTTGGCGCTGGCTCTATAGCTCTGCAGTGACGCGTCTGTGGTGGGTCCATGTGTCGGCGTGATGGCTCCATGCGTCTCTGTTGAGGCTTTATGTGCATTCGCTGGGGAGTGTTGTAGCCCGTGTGCTCCACGCGTCTCTGATGAGGCTCTATGTGCAATCGCTGCGGTGTGCTGTAAGTTGGCTGCTCCATGCGGCTTTGCTGTCGCAACTTCTCCCTGTCAACCTCGAGTTCCTCAAATGCGGCTGCCAAGTGCATCAATTCCGCCAAGTTCTGGAATTGACCTGGCCTGGCGTATGCTCGCATGTCTGGGAGGCTGTTGTTGTATATCTTGTGCAGTTGTTTTCCCGCCGTATACTGCAGTGGCCGCATTAGCCTCTGCATCTCCACCATGTACGTTTTAAATGGCTCGCTTATTACCTAACGAATGTTACCCATGTCGTCCAGTGTTGATTGTTGGCTACATACCATTTCAGAGCCATGGCTCTGGGAACCTGATTCAGGTTGAGTTGTAACGAACCGTTTTGCTTATGCCGGGCTAAAACTCAGCCGAGCTGTGGGTTCGTGCAACAAATTTATATTTGTGCTATGCGACAATTGATAACACGTGGGTTTTGGTATATATTTAACAATGGTTTATTTCGTTTGGTTTATATGATTGCACAGATTTATTTTTGCACTGCGGCGTTCCACTGAAGCCCTCGGTTAGCTTCGAAGAGTGCACCTGTTCGCAAGAATTTGCTCCAGGCGCTTCGCGCTCCAGCTAGGCAAATTCGTGATTTTGCCTATCCGACAGCGACACCGTACGCACTCTGGTTATCCACCAGGATTCGCTCGCACACGCGCTATATAAACACAGGTTTTCTCTCACTTGTTTTCACCTAGTTGGCACGGATTTGCCTGTCACTACGCTCAAGCGTGGCAAGGATTTCACCTCTCATCGATTTCAGGACTCCAATGTCCTGCGTTGTCCTTCGGCGTGGTGTTGATCCTTCGACGCTCCTTGCTTGTGGGTTGTCCTGTTTGACACACACTTGGGTTTCACTTTTCTGACGCACCAATAGTGATGATAGTAGTAGGGAACTGGGCATTCCATGACAGGAAGTCGTAAATCTTTTTTTTGACAGCTCTTGAATTTTAAGGTGCGTGACCTTTTTTAGAAAAATGTGTGGTTTTGGGTCACGTACGTGAAATTTATGATCAAAGAGTCATTATTTATAGATGATCCTTTTTGTATTGGGGGTACGCACTTGCGTGTGCGTACGTGATTGTGTTTTTTAAGGAGCAGAGTGTGAGCAAGGCGTGTAACCTGTAAATTGTGTGCTAGAATGTAGTGGAAGATCGGTTGACAGATAGCACACAGGTGTGCAGCTACTTGTTTTGTTTTTTTAAGTTTGGGTTCATTGATCAGTGTAAAATTATTTTTGTTTCTCTTTTTTGAGGGTGAGTTCATTGATCAGTCGAAAAGTGTTTTTGCTTCTCTTTTTCGAGGGTGAGTTCATTGATCAGTGCAAAATTATTTTTGTTTCTCTTTTTTGAGGGTGAGTTCATTGATCATACGAAAAGTGTTTTTGATTCTCTTTTTTGAGGATGAGTTCACAGATTAGTCGAAAAGTGTTTTTGGTTCTCTTTTCTCACCTTCGTTCTCTTTGGTTAGAACTCTCAGGACACCCACCACCTGAATGTTTTCCCACATCATAATTATAGTTGAGTAGGTACTTCGCACATACATTTGCTGCTGCCTTTTGTGTATGTTATCTGTTCTCTCCCTTTTACAGTGCGTCCTGTTTGAGTGACCCTTCTTATGATGATTTCACTGAAATTTGAAATAATAGCCTGCTGTGTTTTGTATACCTGCATTCTTCATACCTTTTTATTTTTTTTATTTTTTTTAATGTAGCAATTTAATTTAATATTGATCAACCTATTGAAAGGTTATAAAATATTGTTTTGGAGATAGTGTACATAATAGCAGGAATTTAAATTAAATAACATAAACAAATAATTGGTCTGCGGGTTGTGTTTGATCCAAGTTAACAGGCCAAAGGGTTGACATGGTTATGCAACCGGTCATTGTAACGGCTTGTATGTCGGTTTATTTGACTTATGACTGTTGGTACACAGAAGTCGTTGTGCAGCGTCATATTGCTCACATAAGGTGGAGCACCAGAGATGTCTCTTAGCACCTTGTTCTGCAGGACTTGGATTGGATTAATCCACGATTTTGCTGCTGTGCCCCAAAATGGAATCCCATATGTCCATGTGGGCACGATGATGCTCCTGTACACCAGCAGCTTGTTGCTCAAGCTGAGTTTGCTGGATGACTTCAGCAACCAGTTGAGTTTCGCCCTTTTGGATCTACACGCTGCTGCCGTGATCTGTATGTGTTTGCGCCAGGTAAGTTTCCTGTCCAGATACATACCCAGGTAGCGAACATGGTTCTCCTGAGGTATGACCGTGCTGTTGAGTCGGACTGTTGGACAGTTACCACTCCTGAGCGCAAACGTACAGTGCTGAGACTTGTTCTCATTGACACAGATGTTCCACCGGTTGGCCCAGGTACTAAAACCATCCAAGAACCTCTGCGTAACCGCTGCTGCTCTCCAAGCAGTGGAGGAGTTAGCAAGGAACACAGTGTCATCCGCGTAAGTGGCAAGCAGCGTGTTTCCGGCTACCGGAATCGGCAAGTCCGCAGTGTACAAAGTGTACAGGGCAGGTCCGAGGACACTACCCTGCGGTACACCCGCTCTGATGGGGCGGATGTTTGATAGCTCTCCCTAACTTCAACCATAAAAGAACGGCCAAGCAGGTAAGACCTGAGCAGTAAATACTGCGCCGATGGTAGAAGGGACTTAAGCTTAAAAAGCAGGCCATCATGCCATACGCGATCAAACGCTTGCTGGAATTGCTGCAATCTTCCAAGAAATATTTTTTCAAATATCTTGGAGAAAGTGGACAGCAAGCTTATCGGTCGATATGACGAGACAAGATTATCCGGCTTGCCAGGTTTCGGAATCATCGTAATAACAGCACACTTCCACAGAGTGGGGAAGTGGTGGATGCGAACCGTGGAGTTAAAGAGTAGCACTAAGAACATCACTCCTTTCTCGGGGAGGGCCTTAGCAACTCTACCATCGACGCCATCATAGCCAGGGGCTTTCGTGGTCTTTAGCTTGCGAATCTGCAAGCGGACCTCACTAGGGGCGATAGGTGTGATCGGTTGTACAGGATCGAGATCTGCATTTAAAAATGCCTCTGTATCCTGTACCTGACTGGGTGACGCAAGCGTAAAAGGCGTGAACCGGCCTTGCAGCTCATCCGCAAATGCCGATGCAATCTCTGCATCCGATCGACACCAAGCGTTGTCCGGTCGCATAATGGGGATCCGTCTGAGTGGCTGCCGCTTGACACAACGCGTTGCCTTCCACATATTGAATCCATGATTCTTATTGGGATCGGCATTGCGGAGCATATCCTGAAAATATTGGCTATTAGTGTCAAAAGCAACTTTTGCAGCGCGTACGCAGCCCGCCTAAAGTCCCTTAGATCCAAAGGATTGCGTGCGCGCATATATTGGCAACGCAGTGCTCTCTTGTGCCTTACCAGATCCAAAATCTCAGTTTTTAAAAAGGCTGAGCTGGACTGGGAGGCGAACAAGGAAGTTGGCCAAGCATGGAGTATTCCGCCGCCGCGTTAATATTAAGCAGGAATAACTCCGCTGCGTCGTCTATATCAGCCGGTGAACTCAGCTCCATGTTCAAATTGACAAGCTCCTCCAACCTTTGGCGGAATCGGGTGATGTTTGCCTTGCGCGGCAGAAAACGTGCCTTGGGAGCATTTAGAGTAACAGCCATTCTATACTCAACGATCAAAGGGATGTGATCGGAGTTAAGCTCAATTCGCTCAGATATACCAAGGCAGTCAGAACGTATTCCAGCGTACACAGCAAAATCAATTGCTGTCGGCCTCTGACTACCGTACGAATAGTGCGTTGCACCACCCGTGGCAAGTACTTGGAGGTTGGAGTCTCTCACGCAATCCGCAAGCGCAATCCCACGGCGAGTGTCCAAAGCAGCACCCCAGAGATGGTGTTGAGCATTCCAGTCCCCAGCAATCAGGAACTTGGGGCCAAGCTCTTCGAAGAGAAATTTAAAGTCTTCTAATGCCCACACAAAACGTGGTGGACAATAGACAGCCGCTAGGACTACTTCGCCTTGATCACTAGAGACTTTAACGGCAGCACATTGTGCGCAGAGCCAACTTATGGGAGTCAGCGCATGATGTTGCAGAGAAGATTTTATCATCACTGCTGCTCCACCACGCATGCGATCCGACGGATGATTGGCTAGGTGGATATCGTAGCCTGGTAGCCTATAGTGTGATCTGGAGCAGTAGTGAGTCTCACAGACCAACATTACATATATTTGATGGCGGTGAATAAACAACTCCAACTCATTGGCGTTATTTGCAAGGCCGTTGGCATTCCATACGCCAACGCGCATCCCAGGGCTGCTGATGTTGTTGACGCAAATGCAGCTGGTGTTGTTGTTGATGGCTTAGTTGCTGTTGATGCTCTTGCTGCATGTGCTGTTGCTGTTGCTGTTGCAGCTGCTGGCGTTGCTGAAGTTGTGGCTGTTGTTCTTGAATAAGCTGCTGCTGATGGTGACTCTGCTGCTGCTGCGTTTCTCTGGCATCTGGCGAACCTTAGGTCGTCGCTTTTTCCTTGTCCGCTGTTGCTCAGGAACCTGCGGAGCATACTGTTTAGGCGGCAAAGGTTGTTCTTGCTGCTGCTGCAGGTGCTGTGGCTGCTGGCGGTGCTGAGGTTGTGGCTGTTTTTGTTGGTGAAGCTGCTGCTGATGGTGACGCTGCTGCTGAGGGTGGCGCTGCTGCAGTGACAATTTCCCAAGTTGCTGAATGAGCTGAGGAGCCGTTTGCAGTCTGGCGGCATCAGCATAAGAGAATTGTGCATTGCGTAAAGGAGCCGGGCTTCTTGGGCGCGACTTTTGTAAATATTGAGTCGGCCTTTCGGACTGAGCCACAAGCTTCCTTCCCTTGGCAACGCGCTGATAGGCTGGGCATCCTTTCCAGCTTGCTGGATGGGTTCCACCGCAGTTGGCACATTTAGGGTCAGCATCCAATGGTTTTTCGCACACCTGACTAGCATGTGCAGAACCACACTTTACGCAGCGATGCTGTTTTTGACAATATTTTGTAGTGTGGCCAAATTCCTGGCAGCGGTGGCACTGAGGGATGTCCAAATGTCTATCAGGGCATTCAACAGAATTCTTCATACCTAGGTGTATGTTTAAATAAAAGAATTTTTTTTGTCTACGATTTCATAATGTAATTTGCTTATTCTTATTGTTTTAGTTTAATTTTAAAGATAAATGTATATATTAAAAATGTATTATTATTATTATTATTAATATCCATATTATTGATCCTCTTTCTTAGGTTAGTGTATTGAAATATTAGACGATCCAGTTTTCTTTTATGTGATTCAAAGTAGTGTTAACCACATGTATCAACTCCTTCTGTTGCATCATTCGAGGACCATGAGCACACCGTCAAGTGCTTTGCATATTTTGATTTAATAAGACGATAGTTTTGATACTCTAAGAAATATTCTCGGGATTCCTCCATCAGTTTAGCGTGCTCAGGAAAAAGCACATCCTCAAACTCCTTGAGGAAATCATCACTTTTCCTCACATTTGTTTTAATTCTCAAATTCGTAATTAGGCCTATAATGTTGTTTAAGAATGATGTAAAAAATATCCCTAATTTTATGAAGGCTCTCCATAACTCACTATCAAATTCAATTTTATTATCATATTGATTTAAAATTAATATGCATTGCTTATCCGATTTTCTAATTTTAAAATGGCTCTTTATGGTTTATGGTCTTTCTTTATAAAATTTTACTGAAATTTATCTATAAGTTCTGATCATTTCAGAACCCAACCCATTTAACTAGTGCCCTATCATTTCGTCGCCTTATTATCTTTTCAACCAAGTAAGTGTGTGCAAATCTTGTTTCCCTCAAATCTTCATTATAGAAACCACCTTTCAGAACTGCACCTTGATAGTCTTCCAGTATGTATGTAGTGGGATTCGTATTCTGAATTTTATTGATTTTAAAAATTTCAGTTATCCAGTTTGGTGTATACCCCATTTCAAATGTGTGTTTATGCTTACTAATACGCACATAATCTCCAGCAGGAAATTTACTTCCATTAAAGATTTTTATATGATTGTAGACGGTATTTAACAAATTTTTCTCATTTGATGAATTTACTTAAATTGGGGCCATTTGAATTGTTCTATGATGTTTTCTCATTTATCAACAGATTATAAATTTTAATCCAACAATATGTTCCGTTATAACTAAACTCTATCCACATCATCTCCTTGAGTGTTCTATTAAAACGTTCAACAATTGATGCCTTGAGTTACTATAACTTGAGTAATGATTTATGTCATGTTTTTACATGGAGGATGTATTAAGGATGTATTAAAAAATTCTCTTCCATCATCAGTCTGCAAATTCCTGGGAATTCAATTTTCCTTAGGAATACTCCAGAATGCATGTTTAACTTCTTTAGCCGTTTTTGTTTTCAACACTTGTCCCCATGCATATTTAGAAAATGTATCAAATACTGTCAATAGAAATCCATAACCTTTATTCGATGATGAGTTTGTTTTGCATTTCCACTAAGTCTGCTTGCCAATGATCATCGATTCCCTTCATAATAACTCTTCGACGTTTAAAATTTTTACGTGCTGGCGCATGTAATTCTTCTATTAAATTCCTCCTACTCATGATTCACATTTTCAATTAATGATCTTCATATTTCCTCAATTTTTTCTTTATCTTATAAGCGAGAACATGGCCTGCTTCCTAACGAAAAGTGCTAACTACAGAACATTTTAAATAAGTGTGTACGAGTATTTAGTAAAAATAATTTAACCATTTTCCATATCCACTTCCACCAAGTAGAAATTACTTTTCTTTTTATTCAGCTCATTTGAGTAATGTCCGAACTCACTAACGGTTATATAGATTATAACTCTTAACACACACAACTCACATTATTTATGTATTTTATTATCGAACATTATAGAGTCAATATTTATCTTTGTATTTTGACTTTCACCATTAATTAAACTTCTTAATAAATCAAATTGCGAATTAAAATTCGCTTGTAAAGAACTTTCCGATTTTTTCAAGAGTTCTTCCACCTCAATTTTATAACTGTTAAGCTCATGAAGAATTGAAAATGGTATTTCACTTATTGATTTCTGATCCGAGTGATATTTTTCTTTTAAATTTTTTCAAAGTTCTCCATCATTTCTTCCACTTTTCTTTCTACAAAGACTTTGTTAACTGCATCATTATCTTCCAATGCATCACCTACATTTTTTTATTATGATTAGTGTTACCAGCTTCCTGTGAGGCAACTAAAAGTTTGAGTCTCATTTGGATCATCCCAATAAACATAATTCGGCTTAGTTCAAGTGAGTGTCATAAAACTTCCACCCTCATATATCGATTTCTTATTTAAAGGTGTAGACATTGCACTTGGATCCTCATTTTTTGAGAAAAGTTTTTTTATTATTTGAGTGTACTTTTTTGTTTATTTATTTATTTATTTATTGTCAACTAGGATCAGTCGACACCAAAATTACAAAAACTTAAGAAATTTGATTTAATATAATTAAAAATAAAATTAAAATTATGTATAAATTTAAAAATAATAATAATTTAAATGAAATTAAAAAATTTAAGTGAATTAAAATGAATTCTGGGGGTATTTAAATGCAAAATGGTCCAACATTTGTTGCATGGATTGGGAAAACCCAGAAAAAACCCAATCAGACCAAAGAAAATTGGTAAGAGTTAGTTATCCACCACCTGTGCATGTGTAAAGGTTATTCCCGAGATAGGACATTTAAAATTGAGTTTTTAATTATAGAAATAGAGGATTCTTTTTAGAACGATTTCCCTTAAACGGACCATTAGGCAGATGATTTTTTCTATTGCATTGGTCTTTGATAAGATTTTCTGATATAGGTCCAAATTCGTATCATTATAACCTTTAGGATCTTTCAAGTAAATTAATGAAAATAATCAAGGAGTAAGATTCCATTTTTTTGTTATGTTTAACATTAGAAATTTCTTCTCATCACTGAGAGTAATATGTTGTACTTTCCATGTAATATTAGACATAGTTAATTTATACTCATTACTTTAAATTTTACTATGATTATGATTATGAGTAGAATTACTTTATGTTTACAATTTAATAAGACTTTGTTATAGTCTTCACAAAATCCAAGCAGGGTTTTAAGAGGAACAGAGAAATTAAAATATCCATCATTTGCCAGTTGTTTTTCGTTTCCATTAAACCAACCAGAATTCTCAAGCATGCGACTTTCAGGCTTATTAAAGGAAATATAGTTTTTTAAGGTGGTTGAAGTACCAACAAACCTAGTTCGATCAATTTCAATTTCAATCAACTCATATCAAACCTCATCAAAAAGATAGCTCGTACAATTGTGTTTTAATTTACCACCTTCAGTAGGCGTGTTGTTAGCTAAATAAATCGATCCATCAATATTAATAAAACTCTCGCTCGGGACTACATATAAGTCCTGATTTTGGATTGTGATTCTAAATTCATCATTGCTCTTATATGATTGGAGATAGGGATAGTAGCTATGATATTCTTTTTTGATTATACTTTCATACGAATAGGGTTTCTCTCGAACTGTTAACAAATTAGTTAGTGTTCTCTTATTTTTAGACCCATTGACTTTAAAACCAATTTGTTCTCGGTTGTGAGTGTTGTCCTTAACGATCTTCTTTCTTCTGCAGTATAACTCAAAGTGTTTGATGATCGAGGATCACATACATTTTTATTGTAAATAATCATTTTGGATGTCTAAAATGTAAGCGAAGTGTAACACTTTCATTACGTAAATTAACTAAATGACCGTCCTGATCAACAATCCGAATTATTAATGAGTGTATCTCTCTAGTGTTCACTGGGAAATAAATAAGATTGTGGGGCTTCTCACTCATTTTATAGCCTGGAGTGACATTTAAAGCAAACTCATGCAATACATGGCTTGATTCTGCATAAATATACGATCCGCTTACAATATTACATTCTATCCGAATTGTATTTACTTTTAAAATATCCACAGGCTGGTCTGAGATGTGAATGGAATTCGGGTTTAATATATTTTTATTAAACACGAATAATTGACCTACTGAATTCCTTTTATTAAAATATATTGCTTGTTCCTTAGTTGAAATTATTACTTGAAGCGTATTCTTATTACTTTCGATAATAGGGTGTTTTAATTTATGTTTCTTTTTCCTCCATTTTCTCAATAATAATATTACTTATATCACTAAGCTCGTATGATCCAACAGGTATCTCAAAAACATATTCTCCAATATGAAATAAATTATTATGATGATTGATGCTGAAATAAATACATTCGACATTTCTATCACCGAAAATTCAGAGTCTGGACACATTCTCGAAGCAGATCTTTTGTATCCAGACTCTCTTCATGATTATCACAATTAACTACTCCTGAGGATAAAGTTCAAATGCTTCTTGCTGATCTATGGTCGAAAACAAGGTATCCCATCCATTATAGAAATCTTCATCATTGTTTAAGAAATGGTCCAATTAAATCAAAAGAAATTCATAAGATTATGGAATTTAATCACTGTCCCAGACTTTAAAAGTATATACATTTCTCAGTACATTCTCGCAGGTCACGATTGTATGAATCCCCAAGCGCATCGAAGCGATCCTTGGCTGGGAGTCGAACTGTGTACTCGCCTGATTCAAGACGCGAATAATTGCGGAGAAATAATTGCTCACAAATAGTATACACCTACGACGGCATGTCTGCAGCGCCGCAATAATTGTCGATTTCCCAGAACTGCTTGACTAAATCGAACAACGGTTCCGATTCCGAATCTTGATCGCTGAAGCTAGAGATGAGTGTTTGGCAATAGCACAGCCTCCAGAAACTATCCAGCCTAATTTGGTCTTCTGAATCGTGGGTAAATGATTTGCCAGACGAACTTGCCCAACGCCTATGCCTGATACTAACATATTCGAGTTTCGTACTTCCAACTGAAGCTGGTTGATGAGACGAGTGGTGACAAAGTTGAGCTGCGATGCTGAATGCAGCAGAGCTCTAAATGGTAAATGGAAGGTGCCAGATCGATTTCTGACAATCATAATAGACGTTGCAAGCAGCACGTAATCGTTCTCATTTTTTTTTCAGGGCTCTAGGTGGCGATGTGGATACGGAAACAAGGGATACAAGGGAAACAAGGACCTTGAGAACGCGTTGTGTCGGGCAGCTGAGATGCAGAAGAACTTGTGTCCATATGCAACAATGAGTGGTGCTTCTGTTGGCAATGTTTGCAGTGACCAGATTTGCATTGCTGTAGACTATGACCTTTGCGAAGGCAGTTAAGGCAGAGGTGCGGCCTTTTAGCTTCTCTATTGCGAATAGTGTGAGTTAAATTTATAAATCGTTTACATTTTAACAGATGATGATCAGCAGATTCGCAAAATACACAAGATTGAGTGGTGTTAACGATTAGTGTATTGCGGTTTTGTCCATACGATTTTCCCACCTGCTTGCCAGGTATGTGCGTTACCATGGCAAATTCTAAGTTTTCCATCATGCGGCATCTCCTTTCCAAGAATGTAGACATGTCGGTCCATTTTGGCAGCCCTTTCTGGGGCAATGTTTCCTCCCACTTCTCCTGCGTGGCTTGATCCAATTTGGATGTGATCAGGAGAATCAGCAAACCATCTGCAATGTCGCCAGCAGATGCCACTGCGTGCAACGCGCGTAGATGTGAATTAATACTGTCACTCAATTGACGCAGACTGATCGTCGAGCCCCTTTCCACACCTGAGAGCCTGAATATGGAACGTAGATGCTGAAACTTCTCCACTTTAGTTAATTCCTCATTTTGGCCGACGATAGTGTTGTACATAGCGAAGAAATCGGGATAGTCGATGTATGCACCGCCGAAACGAGGAAGTTCAAATTGCGGTAATCAAGACAGACGCGCTGCGCCTCTTGGGCTACCATTTAGCTCGTTCGGGTTACTCCGGATTGCTGTAGAATGGATAATCCAGGCCTTACGCAGATTGATAAGTTCACGAGTAAGCTTGGATGTCACCTCGCAGCTGACTTGGTCAAATTGCGACCTTGCGTCCGTGGCCATCTCTTTAATATTAAGCTTCTCAAGTTTGGATTGTGCAGCAGCAAAGCTGGAGCGCATTTCGCTGATTAAATACAGTCTAGCCTGCAACTCAGCTTCATCGAAATGCATCAGCTGCTCAGCAGATAAAAACGCATTTAATGCATTGAGTTGCCGAGCTACTGATTCTGCCTTTGCCTTGTAAAAGTCCAAGAGTTAGGAGCCGCATTTGAATTTGATTCATTCTCAGCCATATCAATTGCTAGTCACGACAGACTCACACGATTAGCACTGTCGAATAAGCACATAGGTTTGAATGTATGTTGTTTGCAAAACAACAACAAAAACACGATAGTTTTACATTGCTTTCTTTCATGTGTTTTATTTTTTTGGTTATTTAAAATTAGAATTAGCGTATGCGTTTGTATTTAAGTTATAAGACTTATTTGTTAGTTTATATTTTACTATTGATGCGCGCTATGCCAATGCATAACCGTGACCGACAAGTGTTAAAATGAGAGTGAGTAAATTAGATAAACTTGCATGTGCAAGGCAATGACAAAAATTAGAGATGAGCAAGCAAATGACGTTATAAACTACGTTAGATTTTTATTCAATATTGTGCTTAATTATTGGTTGGCTGCTGCTGCCTCTGACATACTTGTTAGAGCAACTTTTAATACTCATAACTCACGTTGTTATCATAATTACCCTCTTCGTTCTATAACTTTGAGGACATGAAACGCAAATCGTCTTCGTTACCTAACTTAGTTTTCTATGAAGATACGAAAGTAAAAGATGATCAGAAAGCAACCGATCTGTTTGCTGAGTATTTTCAATCTACCTATTCCTCTACTAACTTCTCACCAAATGTACCATATCCTTACCCTGTTCAAAGAGCTAATTGCATTTTTGGTCCTGTGATCACTTTAGAGTCACTTCTTGCCGACCTACAATCAATCAAACCTTGGTATTCGCCAGTTCCAGATGGAGTTCCGGGATGTGTACTTAAGTACTGTTCAAAGTCTATTTGCAAACCTTTACTTAAATTATTTACCTTGTCTGTTGAAACTTGTTGTTTTCCCGCTTTTGGAAGGAATCCTTTATTATTCCTCTCCATAAAAATGGCCCAAAATCTGATATAAAAAACTACAGGGGTATTTCCAAATTGTCCGCAATACCTAAGGCATTTGAGAAAACATTAACGACTCAACTTTGTGGTGTTCTATTATTTCACCTTTCCATCATGGTTTTGTTAAATGTAGGTCTACTACCACTAACATTCTTGAATGTACTTCCCTTGTGATCAAGGGATTTCAGAATAAAATGCAAACTGATGTCGTTTATACAGACTTCAGTATGGTCTTTGATTCTGTTAACCATTGTCTCCTTCTTCACAAACTAAACCTTATAGGTTTTCCTACTAACTTTCTGAACTGGATTTCGGAGTATCTGAGTAACAGAACTCAAAAGTTGTATTTAAATCTGCGTTTTCTAAACCTATCCTATAAGGTCACGTCATTTTGTCGTATCACTCCCCATGTTTATAGACTGAATGAAGTAAATGATTTAGGTTTACTTCTTGATCACAGGTTAAAATTCTATAACCATATTAAATTCACTGTCAACAAAGCTTTTCAATTTCTTGGTTTTATAAAGCGTTGGTATAAGCTATTTGATGACCCTTATACGACCAAGATACGTCCAATTCTGGATTATGGATCTTGTGTGTGGTCTCCACAATATCATATTCTTCAAAGTAGATTGGAACTGTCGTGATATGCTAGGAGTTATGTTTGTAGTTAAATTACTTAAAGGCGAAATCGATTCAGCAGCGTTGATGAGCCAAATAAATTTTTCTGCTTCCCTTAGACCTTCTCGTTGTTTCTTCCCACTTTCCCTTGTCCGTTAGGACATGTGCCGTTATAGTGTGAGGAGTTTGGCGAGTGCAATATCGCCATCCATACTCACACTAACGGCAGACATGGTCTGGCGCCAGCGAAAAGGTAGTGGAAAATTACCAAAGATCACGCCACCGAGGCTATCACGTGATCTTTGGTACAGTCACGACAAAAGGCTGAGACGCAGGCCTATAAAAAGAGCGTCGCAGCACACAACGATCTCTCAGTCGAAAATCAGAAAATCTAAAAGTGAGACATCTCAGTCGAAAATTAAAAGTGAGACTCAACTCTCAGTCCAAAATTAAAAGTGAGACTCTGTCAGTCGAAAATCAAAAGTCAGTCCAAAATTTAAAGTGAGACTCAACGCTGAGTGGAAAGCTAAAGAGTGAAAATAAGCAGAAACGCTGCTCAAGCGGACACCGAAGTCGACAAGCGCATCGAAGGATCAGCAGCGCACCAAGGATCAGCGACCCGCCAAAGGACACAGGACATTGGAGTCCTGAAATCGGGTGAGAAGTGCAATGCTTGCCACGCTTGAGCGTAGCGACAGGCAAATCCGTGCCTGGGTAAAAACAAGTGAGCGAAACCTGTGATTAGGCAGCGCGCGTACGAGCGTCTCCTGGTGAATAACCAGAGTGCCGTACGGTGTCGCTGTCGGGCAGGCGAGCCACTAATTTACCTAGCTGGTGCGTGAAGTGTCTGAAGCGAAACTCTCGCGAACAGGTGCACGCTTCAAAGCTGATCAGGGGCTTCGGTGGACCGTCGTCACCCCGCGGTACAAAACACCAATCTGTACGAGCGAAGAATAAAATAAAGAAACCCATTGTGCAATAATATATCAAATACGTGTTATCAATTATCACAAACGCACCAAATTATAAATTTGTTGCACGGACCCACAGCTCGACTGAGTTTAGCCCGGCAGAGCAAAACGGGCCGTTACAACTGGCGCCCAACTTTGGTGGTTGCGATAATTGATAAACACACATTAAATATATTGACACAAAAATGGTTCGCGCATGGGTTTACAACCTGAAAAAGGATGAAGTGCTGAAGTATGGAGAAGAATTCCAAGTGGAGCTGAGTGGCACACTGGACGTTATGCGTCGACAATTCGGAGAGTGGGTAGACACTCACGAATCCAGACTCCCATACAGCACGCGGATTGCGGAATTGGCAGCGATTCATGGCAAATATTCACCGGCCAAAGAAATCGGTCAAGTTCCGGACGCAAGAGAAGCAACGAACATTGACTTCGTACAATTGAGTATACCAGCAATCAGCGCAGCAGCGCGCACGCGAGACACCAGCCACACAGTATGGGGAACACCCGCACCACAGCCATCAAGGAGAGTGTCCATAAGCGACCACACGGCGACGACTATGTCTCAAGAATACCCGAGGGTAGCGAAACAAGTTCGGGAGTGGAACTTTCGCTCCGACGGCACCACGGAGCCTTTAGAATTCTTGGAACAAGTCGAGTGGTCTGCGGATACATATGAACTCAACTTGAATCTGGTTCCCAGAGCCATGCCTGAACTACTACAAGGAATGGCTCTGAAATGGTACGTACCCAACAATCAGCACTGGACGACATGGGTAGCATTCGTCCAGAGTTTTCAAGAATATTTCTTACCGAGGGACTACTTTGAGAACTTGAGTGACGAAGTTACCCACAGGCGTCAGGCTATAAACGAGCCATTTAAAACATACATGGTGGAGATGCAGACGCTAATGCGGCCACTGCAGTATACGGCGGGAAAACAACTGCATAAAATATATAACAACAGCCTCCCAGACCTGCGAGCATACGCAAGGCCAGGTCAGTTCCAGAACTTGGCGGAATTGATGCACTTGGCAGCCGCATTTGAGGAACTCGAGGTCGACAGGGAGAAGTTGCGACAGCAAAGCCGCATAGAGGAGCCCAGTTACAGCACTCCACAGCGAATGCACAGAGAGCCTCAGCAGAGACGCTTGGAGCACACGGACTATAACACTCCACAGCGAATGCACAGAGAGCCTCAGCAGAGATGCGTGGAGCACACAAACTACAACACTCCACAGCGAATGCACATGGAGCCTCTACAGAGACGTATGGAGCCATCACACCGACACACGGAACCACCACAGATGCGTCAATACCATCACACAGAGCCAGCACCAAGGCAAAACAGGCCAAGATTCATGGCTATGGCAGACAGTGAGGAAACGTACAGCCAAGTACACAACGAGAGGGCTGAAGCAGACGAGACCGAGACCAGCCCCGAGGGTAAGACGCGACAACACACAAACACACATTATCAACCCAGATATGGCCTGCAGATTTTGCGGCCAGGAGGGACACCGTGCCACAGAGTGCACAAATCCCATGATGGATTATTGTTGGATGTGTGGACGTATTGGAATTCGTACGTCAATGTGTTGTCGGTCGGGAAACGAACACCGGAACAGGACAGCCCCAAGACGCTAATCGGCAGCCTGCAGGACGAGGGAGCGCAGTTGACAGCGGTCGTGGAGATCGGCAACTGTCAATACAAGGCTACGATCGATACAGGAGCCACGAGTAGTTTCGTTAGCGAGAAGCTAGCTCGTGGACTGTTCGACGTAGGCCGACGATGCGCAACTGCACGGCGATTCCGCATGGCAGATGGCCGAAATAGCGGTGTCCAGGAACAAGTAGAGGTGAATATCCGGCTCGGACGGAGCAACATGGATATTGCTCTTCCCCGGAATCATAGACGATTTGGTTCTCGGATGGGATTTTCTGTCGGCCATGGGAACTGTTTTGGAGTGCGCCGGATTGACCATAAGTATACCTGGGAACGGAATACAAGAACACCAGGAGGAGAGATTGTCCGTGGCAAAGACAGTCATACCACCAATACATCCGGACGCAGAAATCGATGCATTTTTACGACGAGAATTGGCGGCATTTGAGGTCATAAAGGGAACATCGCCCATTACTGAGCATCGCATTGTCATGAGTGACGACCGACCAATCAAACAGCGATACTTCCCTAAGAACCCCAAGATGCAAGCAGAGATCAACAAACAAGTGGATGAACTGCTAGCCAAAGGATGCATCGAGCCATCAAAAAGCCCGCACAGCGCACCAATAGTGATGGTACGAAAGAAAACAGGGAAATGGCGCCTCTGCGTGGACTTTAGACAACTGAACGCCAAGTCCGTAAAAGACGCATACCCCCTCCCAAGAGTGCACCACATCCTGGACCAGCTAAGAGAGGCGCGGTTCATCACGAGCCTGGACCTCAAAGATGGGTACTGGCAGATCCCGATGGAGAAGGAAAGTCGAGCGAAGACGGCATTCACGGTCCCAGGGAAAGGACTGTTCCAATGGAAAGTGATGCCATTCGGACTCCACTCAGCACCAGCTACGTTTCAGAGAGCCCTTGACCGCGTGATTGGACCCGAGATGATGCCACATGCATTCGCATACTTGGACGACATCATTGTGATCAGGAAAACACGCGAGGAGCATATAGACAATCTGAGAGAGGTATTCCGACGGCTGAGGGCAGCAAACCTGAGAATAAAAGTGGAGAAGTGCGACTTCTTCAAACAGGAATTAAAATACCTCGGTCACCACGTCACGGAGGATGGAATCCGCACTGACCCCGAGAAGGTAGCTGCCATCGCCGAGCTGAAGCCACCGGGAAATGTAAAGGAACTGCGGCAATACTTGGGAGTGGCATCATGGTATAGGCGGTTCGTACCAGATTTCGCCACAACAGTGCACCCACTAAACGCGCTGCTCACGAAAGGAAGCAAATGGGAATGGACCAGAGAGCGACAGGAAGCTTTCGAAAAGGTGAAAGCAAAGCTGACACAATCACCGGTGTTGGCATGCCCAGATTTCTACAGGCCATTTTGCTTGCAAACGGATGCTAGCAATTATGGCTTGGGGGCGATATTGACCCAAAACTCAGTGGAGGGCGAACGGGTCATATCGTATGCAAGTAGATCCTTAAATGGTGCGGAGCGCAACTAGTCTGCGACCGAGAAGGAGTGCCTTGCAATAATCTGGGGCATAAGAAAGCTGCGACCTTACTTAGAGGGATACCACTTCACCGTCATCACGGATCATACGGCACTAAAGTGGCTGAACTCCATCGAAAGCCCCTCAGGCAGGATTGCGAGATGGGCACTGGAGCTGCAACAATTTGATTTCGATATCAAATTCAGGAAGGGAAACCTGAATATTGTTGCAGATGCCCTATCTGGACAGCCCCTGAAGGATACATGCCGCCGGATCTCAACGGTGGAAAACGCAATGGACCAAGCAAACAAAGACTGCCCCTGGATCCAAAAGATGCGAGCCACCATAGACAAAAATCCCAGAAAGTTTCCAGATTATATGGAGAATCTGGAAACTTATACAGGCACATCCCTCATCGAGCTGGAACGGAGGATGTCACAAGCTGGAAACTGTGTGTGCCAACCGGAAAGCGGACACAGGTGCTGATCGAGAACCACAACACCGCTGCCGCAGGCCATACGGGGAGTAGGAAAACAATAGCCCGAGTAGCAGCGCGCTACTATTGGCCTGGCTTATATAGAGACGTGAGAGCATATGTTCAAAAATGCGAAACATGCCAACAATATAAGCCAAGTCAATTGGCCGCGGCCGGACACATGCTCACCCAAATTCCAGAAGAGCCGTGGAGCACGGTATGTGCGGACTTCGTGGGACCATTGCCGAGGTCCAGCCATGGAAACACGATGCTGCTGGTATTCGTAGACCGCTTCTCGAAGTGGACTGAAATGGTGCCACTTAGAAGCGCTTCAACACCAGCACTGCAAAAGGCCTTCAGGGAGAGGATTCTGGCACGGTTCGGAGTGCCAAAGGTTTTAATAACGGACAACGGCACACAATTTACCAGCAGGGCGTTTAAAAATTTCCTCGAGGAGATGGGAGTTAAACACCAGTTCACTGCACTGTACATCCAACGGAGCGAGCTAACCGGACGGTGAAAACAATGATCGCCAATTCGCAAGGAACAACCAACGACGCTGGGATGAGGCGCTACCGGAGCTGACACTGGCAGTCAACACGAGCGTCTCAAGCACGACAGGATACAGCGCGGCCTTCATCACACAGGGCAGGGAGCCGAGGCTGCCGAAAACTTTGTTTGACGAAGTGGCAATCGGTACGGGTCAAGTAATCCAAACGCCGAACGAAAATGAAAATAAGCTAAAAGACATTTTCGAAATTGATCGGCGAAGCTTAGAAAAGGCATCTCTAGATCAGGCAAGGCACTACAACCTTCGTCGCAGGCAATGGAGCCCCAAAGTCGGAGATAGAGTGTGGGTGAAATTACACCATCTATCGAATGCGGCGGAGGGATTCGCAGCCAAGCTTGCACCGAGATACGGCGGCCCGTACCAAATAATAGATTTCAAATCACCGGTGATCTGCAAACTGAGGAGCTCGGCAGACAAGCGGATACGAACGGCACACGTGAGCGACTTAAAGCCACACAGCAAGGCGACGGGTGAGTTCCCAGATCCCCAAAATTAAAAAGGTGGGGGAAGATAAGTGCGACTCCAAAAACTAAAATTGGACTCACACTTATACACCGAAAATATAACAATAAATAAATATATATGTATTTATATATAATTGAATGTCTGATTACGGTATTTGATTAAAAAAAATATAATTCTTTATTCATCAAAACAGGTCTGTTCAGTTTGGTGTACAAAATGTAACTCAACTTATGCTACTGGCTTAATCGATAAAGAAAGCTCGCATTTGCGTATTATTTCAAGATTGGCTTATGAAGGGTTTTTGTTTAAAGAAAAGTTGCTTATGTTAGAATCTGCTGACGAAGGCGTTTGGCGTTATGATCGCTGGCTCCAGTGGGGTTTGTTATTGTTAGAATATTCTGGTGAAGGCGTTTGGCGTTATGATCGCTGGCTTCAGTTGGGTTTGTTATTGATGAAATTTGCTGATGTTGCAAAAGGGATCTGCGCGTGGCGTTATGTATGCTACTGTTTATGTTTATGTTTATGTGGCGGGCGTTGGCGTGGTTGTCTGCGTTGGCATTGTTTATGTGGTGTTGGCGTTGGCGTTGTTGGAGTGAGTGTGGACATGAGAGATCTGCGTGATCTGTATATGTCACTTCCCCATCCCCTAGAAATCGGCTTGTCCTCAAGCGTTAAGTATATGGTGCGTTCCTAAGTCGTTGTTCTTCTCGGTTGCTTCGTCTTTATTTTCGATGGTTGGTTGTGTTGATGCATCATTTTTATATCTGATTATTATTCGTTTTGGTACAGTTTTGAATTTGAATAAAGAATAACTTATTATTACTATTGACAATATTGTCACTAATGTTAAGCTTATGATTAACAGGATATTATTTTATTCATATTATTACTTATATAAACGGTTTATTACATTTGGTTCTATGAAATTTATTTAATTTTTTTTTCTTGCTTTTGTGAATTTGCATTTAAATTTCATTTGTTTTATAATACCATTTATACATTTGTTTGTTATTTGTTTCTTTTTATTTTCTTTCTCTTTTTGAACTTGATTTTGTAATGTATTATGTTTCTACCTCTATTAGTGTATTTTTTTTTTTCAGCGAGTTCTGTTTTGCCGTCTTCCGTTAATGTGTCAAATAGAATTTTTTTCTATTTTTTCTTCCTTTTTTTATAGTTTCTTTTCTTTGTTGCGTTCATAATTCCGTTTGTCTCATATGTTCCTCTTAAAACGTTTGTTGTGTATTTTCCTGACTTGTCTAATATTGCGTTCATTACTGGTATGGGATATTTATCGCTAACCATTTCTTTGTTTGGGCTTCGATAGTCCTTGACTGTTCGGTATTCTTTATCTCTTGATACATCTTCGTTTTTGGGTATAATGCTTTGTCGCACCATTTCTTTCATTTGCCGGTTAACTTCCTCATTTTTTGTATTAATAGCGTGTTTTACAGTATTAGTGAAAGTCAAATTGTCACTCTCTTTATACTGAATGTCGCTAAATTCAAACAAAACTTTTGTTAACTTCGATTTTTCCTCCGTATTTAGATGTTCTAATCTAAATTGATTGCCTTCAACTAGTTCGTTTTCTAGTGCGTATGCTGTATGTATGTCTTTTGTTAGTGGTGGGTCTATGTATTCTTCGTCCTTGGTTTCGTTATTGTATTTAAATAAAAATTCAAAATCATTAAGTCTAACAACTTCATAACCATTCTTATGAATGGGATTCTGTGTTCATTCCTGAGGCTGGTAGATGAAAATTTTCAGTACAGTCCATTTTTGGTTGTCCACTAGTGCTAGGTCTTTGTCTTTTCATTGGTTGGTTAGGTGGTCTATTATTATTATTTGATTGATAATTGATAGGGTATTGCATCCTGCCTTCATTTAATTTTAATTGATATTCGTTGAACAATTGTCTATTAACTGTTGGTTCGTTTTGAATATTTTGATTTCTGTAATTTGTATTATAATAATGTTGTTGGTTTCTATAATTCTGATTATAATTTTGGTTGTAATTTTGTTGATTTCTATAATTCTGATTATAATTTTGGTTGTAATTTTGTTGATTTCTATAATTCTGATTATAATTTTGGTTGTAATTTTGTTGAGGCTTAGGATAATATTTGTTATTATATTTATTGTACTGTGTATTAATTGTAGGTTTTGGTTTTTCTAATACTCGGTCTTCATATAGACCTAGTTCTTGAGTTACTGCTTTTAATTTATCTGTTGTTGATATATCGTATCTCGCTAAGCGCATGTATAATCTGTCTGGTAATCTTTTATGTATTACGTCACTTATAGTATTATTTAATGCCTTGGTGTACATTGATTTATTTTCGGCATTGTTCTCTATTATTAACTTATTTAATATTACAAAGGATTTCTGCTCGAGTTCTTCGAGAAACTTACGAATACTTCCTCCGAAATATGTGTTGTAGACTCTCCTTAATAGTTCTTCACATGATGTTTGTGTTTTGTAAGTGGAAATTAATATACTCCGTAGCGTTGCCCAGTCTCCTGGTAAGTGTCTGAATGATGTTTTCATTGCGTCTCCATGTAGTTGCGTCTGAATTGCGTTGAATAGTATAAGTTTTTGGCGTACATCAGTGGTTGGGTAAAGTTCCAAGATGAAATCAATCCGTCCGATGAAGCCTCCCAATTCGTCCGTTTCTCCACCGAAGATGGGTACTTGGCGGATTTGCGCAAGTGCTTGGTTTAGTGACTCCGACATAGTTTTTGTTGTTTTTTTTTTTTTTTTTTTTTTTGTTTAGGTGGGTATTGTGTGTTGTTTTTTTTCTTTTTTTTACAAATATGTTTCTTTCACTTTTGATATCTTTTATTAGTAATTTGTTTGAAGGTTCTTTTGTACACAAGACGAAAATTCTTCTTCGTCTGCTTCGCGTATTTTTGTTTACTTTTTTAAAAAAAAGATTTACAAGGATCACGAGGTCCTTATGCGGATAACAGTTAATTTTCGCGGAACACTATTACGTTGTCCTGAAAGGTTTACGACGTTTCACGATATTTCACTATTATCCTACCGGCTGCGCCAATTGAATGTCTGATTACGGTATTTGATTAAAAAAAATATAATTCTTTATTCATCAAAACACGTCTGTTCAGTTTGGTGTACAAAATGTAAGTCAACTTATGCTACTGGCTTAATCGATAAAGAAAGCTCGCATTTGCGTATTATTTCAAGATTGGCTTATGAAGGGTTTTTGTTTAAAGAAAAGTTGCTTATGTTAGAATCTGCTGACGAAGGCGTTTGGCGTTATGATCGCTGGCTCCAGTGGGGTTTGTTATTGTTAGAAATTCTGGTGAAGGCGTTTGGCGTTATGATCGCTGGCTTCAGTTGGGTTTGTTATTGATGAAATTTGCTGATGTTGCAAAAGGGATCTGCGCGTGGCGTTATGTATGCTACTGTTTATGTTTATGTTTATGTGGCGGGCGTTGGCGTGGTTGCATGCGTTGGCATTGTTTATGTGGTGTTGGCGTTGGCGTTGTTGGAGTGAGTGTGGACATGAGAGATCTGCGTGATCTGGATATGTCACTATATATATATATAAACATAACTAAAACAAAATTACACCATACAATAATAAGAATAACAAAAAAAATACACATAAATATTAAATCGCCAAAAAGCCCTGAACTCAGCGAAAAGATAACACTAAATAAATATATATATATTATATATATATAAACATAACTAAAACAAAATTACCCCATACCGTAATAAGAATAACAAAAAAAAAAAAAAAAACGTAAATATTAAATCATCAAAAACCCTGATCGCAGCGAATGTGCAGAGACACATTGCGCCGATTGCGGTAAAAGTGAACAGCAGCTGAGAGAGAGGATGGCCATGACCTACTCCAGAGTTCACTAAGGGAATCAAGGGCAGTGACCGCCGAAAGCGTTACGCTTACCGCTGACAAGAGAACAGCTAGCTCGCCGCGGTTACAGAGAGTGACAATCAAAAATAAGAAAAGACGTTTTGCTCGCACTATCAAGAGCGTAAGCGCAGCAGCTGCTCAAGACAGTTAGCTCGCCGCTGTTACAAAAAGCGACAACAAAACGCTTGCACTAAGAGGAGAACAAAAGTGCATCGACCGCCTAAAACGTTCTGCTCGCAATATTGAGAGAGCAAGCGCAGCACACGCCGAAAACGTTTCGCTCGCCGCTTTGGCGGAAATAGGCAACAACAATGCTTGCACTATGAAGAGCGCAAACACAGCGACCGCTGAAAACGTTTCGCTCGCCGCTTTGGCGGAAATAGGCAACAACAATGCTGCACTATGGAGAGCACAAGTGCAACGACTGCCAAAAACGTTTTGCTCGGCGTTGTGCAAGAGCGTTTTATGACACTAGTGTAGAGGCGTGCACAGAGAAATCCAGCAACAACTGCACAGGATACCGTTGGTTAGTCACGCACACTAGTGTCGAGACGTGCATCGGCCAATAGAACGCCAACCCAAGGGATAAGGGACGCGAGCGCACACACCCACACAAAAGGGTATATAATGCGCCGCAGATATGCACAACTTCACAGTCGGCAATCGAGGGTGACCAGAATGGACGCACAAAATCCAACACCTCACGGCGGCTAAGCGGCCTCCAGTGGTCTCTGCCGGTCAGGCTCAAACCCCCGGATGCAACCCAGCGACGCTGGAGCTCTGCACCGAGGCGGAGCCGGAATGACCGTGCGAAGGGCCGCTGGACGGCGTTCACAGCGACCACGCGGCTGCGTGGTTCGCGTAGTGCGCGTGATGCGCGTGAGACGGTTGGTGCGCGTAGTCCGCGTGCCAATACGATTGCCGACTCCAGGTCAACAGGACAAGGAAATGGACGTCGAGGGCGACAGAAGGCCGCGACCGCGTGCGGACGCAGACGACGCGGGAGCAGAAGTGGACGACGAGGGAGACGACGCGGGAGTAGCGCCGAACGACGATGGAGACGGTCCCTACGCGCCCTACGACGACTCAAATCGACGAGGAAGGGCACAACGGGGATGGCGGTATCCAGTCTTCCACTACCGAAGAAAGGGGGAGTGTGAGGAGCCATATAGCATTGGCAATTAAATAATGTAATATACATTTATGCTATATGCGCCCCTCACAGTAACTGCACATCAGATCGAAATCCGACCCTGATTGCAGTTGCGGCGAATTCGCTCTATTTCACCCTCTCTCTTTCGTGCGCAGGTTGTCAGCCATATAAGCGTGTCTGACACACATGTCCGTTAGGACATGTGCCGTTATAGTGTGAGGAGTTTGGCGAGTGCAATATCGCCATCCATACTCACACTAACGGCAGACATGGGCTGGAGCCAGCGAAAAGGTAGTGGAAAAATTACCAAAGATCACGCCACCGAGGCGATCACGTGATCTTTGGTACAGTCGCGACAAAAGGCTGCGACGCAGGCCTATAAAAAGGGCGTCGCAGCACACAACGATCTCTCAGTCGAAAATCAGAAAATCTAAAAGTGAGACATCTCAGTCGAAAATTAAAAGTGAGACTCAACTCTCAGTCCAAAATTAAAAGTGAGACTCTGTCAGTCGAAAATCAAAAGTCAGTCCAAAATTTAAAGTGAGAATCAACGCTGAGTGGAAAGCTAAAGAGTGAAAATAAGCAGAAACGCTGCTCAAGCGGACACCGAAGTCGACAAGCGCATCGAAGGATCAGCAGCGCACCAAGGATCAGCGACCCGCCGAAGGACACAGGACATTGGAGTCCTGAAATCGGGTGAGAAGTGCAATCCTTGCCACGCTTGAGGTGGACCGTCGTCACCCCGCGGTACAAAACACCAATCTGTACGAGCGAAGAATAAAATAAAGAAAACCATTGTGCAATAATATATCAAATACGTGTTATCAATTATCACAAACGCACCAAATTATAAATTTGTTGCACGGACCCACAGCTCGACTGAGTTTAGCCCGGTAGAGCAAAACGGTCCGTTACACCCTTAATCGCTGTACTACTAATGATTCCTTGCATGAACCGTTTCGAGTACTCTGCAATGATTATCACAAATTATACCATGTAATCAAATCAGAATCCTTCATTTCTATAATTAAAAACTCAATTTTAAATGTCCTATTACGGGAATAACCTTTACGCATGCACAGGTAGTGGATAACTAATTCTTACTAATTATCTTTGGTCTGATTGGGTTTTCCCAATTCATGCAACAAGTGTTGAATTTAAATACCCCCAGAATTCATTTAAATTATTTTCAATTCATTCAAATTATTCTTATTTTTTAAATTTATTCATAATTTTAACGTTATACATAAAATTTAATTTCTTAAGTTTTTGTGTTTTTTGTGTCGACTGATCCTAGTTGACAATAAATAAATAAATAAATAAAATTAAACTGCAAAGAAGGAGTGTCTCTATTGCAAGAAGTCTACTCATCCGATATCCGAAATTAACGTAATATCAGAACGACTCGCCTCTTTATTATCGTCAAAACGACACGACTCCACACTACGAATTGAAGGTATCGGTGGACAACGAAAGAGAAGCAGACCTCGTGTAAATCTGCTGGTAGAGTCATTACACAACGACTTTACAATGCGAATTGAAACATTTATTGTCAATTATTTATCAACCAGCCCAAATCATAAATGATAAAGATTGGAAAATGCCAGCAAACCTACTGTTGGCAGATCTCCAATTTAACAAACCTGGCAAAATCGACATGCTTATCGGTGCAGAACAATATTATGCACTATTGCTACCACAACAACACAAAATATCCTCTGGTCCAATCATGAAAAAGACCAAGTTGGGATGGGTTGTGGCTGCAAAAATAAAGGAATCAAGAATGTCGGCAGCCATTTGTACATTAGCTACAGGAGAAGAAACGAATACCATGATGGAGCAATTCTGGACCCTAGACAACTTGGAAACAGCAAAAAAGCATTGTAACGGAACGTTTTGCTTATGCCGGGCTAAAACTCCAGCCGAGCTGTGGGTCCGTGCAACAAATTTATATTTGTGCGATGCGACAATTGATAACAAGTGGGTTTTGATATATATTTAACAATGGTGTATTTTATTCGGTTTCTATGATTGCACGGATTTATTCATGCACTGCGAGGTTAACGGCGGTCCACTGAAGCCCTTGGTCAGCTTCGAAGAGTGCACCTGTTCGCAAGAGTTTGCTCCAAGCGCTTCGCGCACCAGCTAGGAAAATTCGAATTCGGAAGCGCGATCGTGTGTGTCAAACAGGACGATACACAAGCAAGGAGCGCCGAAGGACCAACACAACGCCGAAGGACAACGCAGAACATTGGAGTCCTGAAATCGGGTGAGAGGTGTAATCCTTGCCACGCTCGAGCGTAGTGACAGGCAAATCCGTGCCAACTGCGTTAAAATAAGAGAGTGAAAAACCTGTGTTTAGACAGCGCGTGTACGAGCGAATCCTGGTGGATAACCAGAGTGCCGTATGGTGTCGCTGTCGGGCAGGCGAACCACGAATTTACCTAGCTGGTGCGCAAAGCGCCTGAAGCAAACTCTATCGAACAGGTGCACACTTCGAAACTGACCAAGGGCTTCAGTGGACCGCCGTTACCCCGCGGTACACAAATAAATCTGTACAAGCGAAGAAACGCAATAAAGAAACCATCGTTATATATAAGTTAAGAATATTTCTACCTAATCACCCAAATACCCTAACGGATTGCAAATGCCGCGACACAACTAAAGAATATTTCTGCTTAGGCGCCAGAATGCCCAAACAATAGCTTCAGCGACACAATTTACTTCCTAGGCGCCAGAATGCCCTAACGGACTGCAAGTACCCTGTCGGATCACAACTGACCTAACGGATTGCAGATGCCGCGTCGGCATGTTATAACGGAGCCTTACAGCGACAGCAGCTACAGCGACACAACTACAAACGCCAAGACACCAGCAGAGCGCAGCAAACCGATGTTACATTTTTAATAAAGAATATTGAATAATTTAGTCCTAATAAAGCACTCAAACGAAACAGTTCTGTGTTTTTTTCCAAAAACTCTAAAGGAACAGTTTAATTGGCGCCCGAGCATGGACCGGTACTGAGTCACAGGCAAATCGCGAGTTATAAAAGTGAATTAAAAAACCACGCCTCGTTATACGCGCTTTAAGTAGCGGTAATATACGAACATAATCTCGCGAGAAAGCCTATTAGGCCAGGATCGAAAAGTAAAGTGCCTCAAGTAGCCACGTTCAAATCAAAAGCGCCTCAAGTAGCCGCAGATGCGAACACGATCAGTGCCACGTTCAAATCAAAAGTGCCTCAAGTAGCCACAGACGCGAACACGTTCAAATCAAAAGCGCCTCAAGTAGCCGCAGATGCGAACACAAACTGCACGTTCAAATCAAAAGCGCCTCAAGTAGCCGCAGATAAGAACACGATTAATTTCGAAGTGCAAAACTGCGTACCGGTGCCGAAAAAAATACCGCCGACAACCCTGTAGTGTCCGTCCGCAGGGTACCGCGAGCTAAGTTGTCCAGAGGAACCCGAGTCACCCATTTCGACTCAAAATCGTCGTGGGACAAAAAGGATCAATTCCAAAGGATCGTCGCGGGAGATTCGCCGGGGTGATGTTTATATTATCACAATAGAAAATAAGAAACAAATAAATTTTTGAGAAACAAAAAATAGAAAATAAGAAACAAATAAATTTTTGAGAAACAAAAAATAGAAAATAAGAAACAAATAAATTTTTGAGAAACAAAAAATAGAAAATAAGAAACAAATAAATTTTTGAGAAACAAAAAATAGAAAATAAGAAACAAATATATTTTTGAGAACAAAAAATAGAAAATAAGAAACAAATTTTTGAAAAGAAAAAATTTTCTGTAAAGAAAAAATTTTAAAATTAAAACAAAACAAAGAATTAATATCAAAAGCAAATATTAAGAAAAAAATTTTAAAATTAAAACAAAACAAAGAATTAATATCAAAAGCAAATATTAAGAAAAAATTTTAAAATTAAAACAAAACAAAGAATTAACATCAAAAGCAAATATTAAGAAAAATTTTAAATTCAAACAGAACAAAGAATTAACATCAAAAGCAAATAATAAGAAAAAATAGAAGGAATTAAAGTTAATTATACAAAGAATTCTGAATAATCATTTAACTTCTATAAAAAATTTCGCTATCGCTCCTCAGTAGTGAAACAGTTCATTAACAAAAAAAAAATATGAAAAAAGTTGGTCCAAATTCAGAGCTAATTATGGAAGCAAGAAGAATTATCTGAATCTCTAGCCATCATGAGGCTAGGATCAACTAGCACGAGTGCTCAGGAAAATATTCAAAGCTCATCGCTCCAAGATACAATAGTGTCACTAATAAAGGAAACGCTCCAAGGAGGCGGAATGATCCGACAAGCAATAGTTAGTGAAGGCAACGACCTTCTATGCGATATCCCGTTTACTCATCCAAGATCAGGAGAGGAACAAGAAAAAGTTCCCCGAAATAACACGTCTGATTAAAGATTTTTCAGAGACCGAACAGCATTCGGTTCTTGGAAAAAAAATGTGGACAGGATAATGGAAATTTATAATGGTCAAGAAGGAACTTACAAATACTACTTAGTGACTCTAGTAATTCGCAATAAAATAATAGGAGAAGCAGATGCAGTGCTCGAATCGTATAACACTCCCATGAACTGGAAGGCCATCTCCAAGTGTCTCACCGAACATTACGCTGATAGGAGAGATCTAAAAACTCTCGAATATCAAATGTTTTCCTTAACTCAAGGACGTCTGTCTGTACAAAAATTTTATCAAATGGTATACCACCAACTCTCTCTGATCCTCAACCAAATAACCGTGCAAGAAGACGCACCTGAGGTAGTCAGAGCTCTAACAAACAATTATCGAGGCAAAGCCCTGGATATTTTCGTAAGAGGCCTAAATGGAGACTTACCAAGACTCTTAGCAATCAAAGAGCCAAGAGATCTTAGTCATGATTTACACCTATGCAACCTGATGGAAAACCAAGAGCACAGAAATGAATTTATACCTAAAATAAAACAACAGATTCCACCCTTACCACCCAGAAACTATATTCCAGTACACCAGCTAGGACAATGGACAAAACAACAATTTCGGCATGGAAAATTTCGACCCTAAACTTTACTATACCCCCGACCAAATATGACTTATCAGATGGCAAGTCCCAACCAGTTTCCCCAGTCACAACAATATACATTGCCGCAAAATTTTTTAATACTAAACAGACTTATCAAGCGCCTCCGCGCCCATTCTTCCCAAAACCACAGCCGAAACCCGTACCAATGGAAATAGATAACTCCATCAGAAGTAGGAATATCAATTACATGAACAAACCACATGCAAATAATTTCGCGGGCAAACACCCCCTTAACGCACCTAGCGGACAGCCACCAAAAATTCAACGACAATTTCATATCACACCCGAAACTCCCGAGGAACAGATCGAGCAATCAATCCCACATGACGTGTATAACGAAGAACAAGCTTACTTCGGAGCCACTGGGGTAGAAGAAGCCTATGATCTAACTGACGAGGGAGAAAATGAAGTCGGCTACGAATACCAACCTACAATAGTTGACGCCTCAGACATTCATTTTTTAAGATTAAACCATTCCTCTTTGCCCTATTTCAATGCATTACGAGGAACGGCACTCCACTTAACTTTCTAATTGACACAGGTTCTAATCAAAACTACATTCAACCAAATTTAGTTACGAGTCCGAAAACAAATAAAAACATATTCAATGCAACTTCTGTCTGTGGACAAATCAAAATATCCCAACACACATTTCTTAGTTTATTCGGCCAAAAAAATAGATCAATCAAGTTTTTCCTGCTTCCAACTTTAAAAACCTTCCACGGTATCCTAGGCAATGATACCTTGAAACAGCTGAACGCTGTTATTGACGTAAAGAATAATACTTTAACCATTGATGGGAATTATAAAATTAGAATAAGACAATTAGAAACACAAGCAGTAAATATAAATACCACTTCATCATCAACAGTACAGAGTGATGACAGTTCGTCACACAACCTAATTCCAGTGATGGAAGTCCCCATCAACGTTTTTAAAAACCAAATTTTTCTGTTGACAGCAGAAACAGAAACATACGAATTTAAATTACCTTTTCCCACGTACCACAGACACATAGTGACAAAACCACATTACTCAGAAGACGACTTAGTAGACATTTTAAAAAAACGATTAAATCCAAAAATTGTCAATGGACTATTCACGACCGAAAATATTATGGCAAAAATTCAGAACATTTACCCTTCCCATTTCGGGAATTACAAAGCCAGATATACCCAAAAACAAGTTCAAGATATCACAAACGAAAGTGATCAAACAGAGATAATAACAAAAGAACACACCAGAGCCCATAGGAATGCAATAGAGAATAAAATACAAATACTTGACAATTTCTTTTTCCCTAGTCGAACAAAAAAAATCGAAAAAATAACAAAACTTTGCGAAACTTGCAAAGAAAGCAAGTATGACAGGCACCCACAAAAAGCAGAATTACAATCAACCCCTATTCCATCCTATTTTGGAACCCGAGACACCAGTAAACCCCAAGATATAGAGAAAAACAGAAACAAAGTCAGAGATAAGGTAAAACATAAACAAGCCAATGATTTAAAATATCATAATAGCAAGAAGAAAAAAATAAAACAGTATGAGAAAGGAGATATAGTTTACTGCAAAATTGATAAAAGACTAGGTTCAAAACTAACTCCGAAATACACCATCAACAACAACACCACCAACAACAACCACAACTGCAGCAGCACCAGCAATTGCAACAACAACAACCACAGCAACATAGCAATAATCACAGGCAGCAGCAACAACAGTTGCAACAACAACAATCGCTGCACGATCCATACGCACACTATCAAACAGCAGCAGCAGCAGCAGCAACAACAGCAGCATCAGCAACAGCATACCATTGAACAAGATTCTTCGCGTCCGAGGACGTCCGCGTTTAAAGGGGGAGGAGTTAAGAATATTTCTACCTAATCATCCAAATACCCTAACGGACTGCAAATGGCGCGTCAGATTCCAAATAACCTAACGGATTGCAAATGCCGCGACACAACTAAAGAATATTTCTGCTTAGGCGCCAGAATGCCCAAACAATAGCTTCAGCGACACAATTTACTTCCTAGGCGCCAGAATGCCCTAACGGACTGCAAGTACCCTGTCGGATCACAACTGACCTAACGGATTGCAGATGCCGCGTCGGCATATTATAACGGAGCCTTACAGCGACAGCAGCTACAGCGACACAACTACAAACGCCAAGACACCAGCAGAGCGCAGCAAACCGATGTTACATTTTTAAAAAAGAATATTGAATAATTTAGTCCTAATAAAGCACTCAAACGAAACAGTTCTGTGTTTTTTTTCCAAAAACTCTAAAGGAACAGTTTAATTTATATAATAAAAACCAAGTATTATCAATTATCGCAAACGCAACCAAATATAAATTTGTTGCACGGACCCACAGCTCGACTGAGTTTTTGCCGGAAGAAGCAAACGGTCCGTTACAGTGTCAGACACGCTCATATGGCTGACAACCTGCGCACTAAAGAGAGAGGGCGAAATAGAGCGAATTTGCCGCAACAGCAATCAAGGTCGGATTTCGGTCTGATATTCAGTTACTGTGAGGGGAGCATATAGCATAAATGTATATTTATGTACATTTAATTTGCACAAAGCTATATGGCTCCTCACCCTTTCTTCGGCAGTGGAAGATTTCCACTATTCAGCCGCGACTGTTCTGCTGGATACCGCCATCCACGTTGTGCCCTTCCTTCTCGATTTGAGTCGTCGTAGGGCGCGTAGGGACCGTCGTCTCCATCGTCGTCCGTCGCAACTCCCGCGTCGTCTCCATCGTCGTCCACTTCTGCTCCCTCGTCGTCTGCGTCGATTGAGTCCGCACGCGGTCGCGGCCCCGCGAATCGTGCGGCGGACTCGTCCAGCTCGGGGGTCGATGGCGGCTCAGGGAAATGTTCCCGGATCCCCTTTGGGTTGATCCCATCGAGGTCACTCGGGTAGCGGCGTCGAAGCGGCTTAACCACCGCGATCGCTGGTTTCGGGAGCCCCAGTGCCTCTCTGTCGCCCTCGACGTCCATTTCCTTGTCCTGTTGACCTGGAGTCGGCAATCGTATTGGCACGCGGACAACACGCACCAACCGTCTCACGCGCATCACACGCACTACGCGAACCACGCGGCCGCGTGGTCGCAGTGATCGCCGTCCAGTGGCCATGCGCACGGTCGGGCCCGCTCCTGAACTCTGGAGTGGATCATGGCCATTCTCTCTGTCAGCATTAGCTGTTGTTCACTTTTACAGCAATCGGCGTGTGCTCTCTGCATTCAGGGCTATTCACCTTTGTGGACCCGCCTTAGTGTTACAATTAATTTTTATATTTTTCTTCTTATTCTTATTATTTTTTTTTTTTATTTTAGTTATATGTATATATATTTATTTATTGTTATGTTTAGGTGTATAAGTGTGAGTCCAGTTTTAGTTTTTGGAGACACTTATCACCCCTTTTAATTTTGGGGATTTGGGAACTCACCCGTCACCTTGCTGTGTGGCTTCCGAGGTCCTCAGCTTGCAGATCACCCATGACGTGAAATCTAATGATTTGGTACGAGCCGCCGTATCTCGGTGCAAGCTTGGCTGCGAATCCCTCCGCCGCATTCGATAGGTGGTGTAATTTCACCCACACCCTATCTCCTATTTTGGGGCTCCATTGCCTGCGACGAAGGTTGTAGTGCCTTGCCTGGTCTTGAGAGGCCTTTTCCAAGCTTCGCCGAACAATTTCGAAAATGTCCCTCAACTTATTTTTATTTTCGTTCGGCGTTTGGCTTACTTGACCCGTACCGATCGCCACTTCATCGAACAACGCTTTTGGCAGCCTTGGCTCCCGGCCCTGTGTGATGAAGGCAGCGCTGTATCCGGTCGTGCTCGAGACGCTGGTGTTGATTGCCAGTGTCAGCTCGGGTAAAGCCTCATCCCAGCGTCTTTGGTTGTTCTTTGCGAACTGGGCTATCATTGTTTTCACTGTCCGGTTAGCTCTTTCCGTTGGGTTTTCCTGTGGCGTGTACGGCGTCAAACTCAACACTGAGCTTACTAAAAGCTAGACGGAGACTGTGGAAGCCCGTTCTAGTTGGCCTCATAAAACCCTGAATATCAGACTCCGTCTCGCCGTATCGCTCACAACACCACTTTACACACGACTTACCGACTTACGATCACATCCCTTACCCGTTGCGTGAAACCGGCACATTTAACGTGTACCACGTTATCACACAACCAACAACAGATGAAATCGGCCTTTGGGTCAGCGTGGCACTGCCATTGTATTAGCACGCAGACATAATGACTTTAGAAATGAATATGAACGAAATGATGAGAAAACTATAGAAAGATTCGGCACAGCACAGAGAAAAATAACAAAACCTGCAGCGCACAAGAGATTAAATAGAAACAACACCAAGCTTTGGCGCTGAAAGAATATATACGAATATAGACAATGCCTAGAACCACTGAAACAACAACACGTGCTAACACAGTTATGAGAGCACACGAAAGTAGAGAGAGCGAGAGTAATAAAGCGTTGTGAGAAAATAGAGAGAGCGAGAGTAATAAAGAACCCTAAAAAACCGCTATATCAACAACAATGCGAAGCGATCTAGCAAGCAATGTGAAACAATAAGAGCGAGAGCACCAAGCGCACTCAAAAAAAAACACAAAAACAACACACAGCTGTTAACCGCGCACTTTATGCTTACAAAAATAACACTTTTTGTGATTTGTAGCAAAATTACTAACAGAAAACCCAAATTACCAAAGCAATCACAGAAAAATTAAAGAGAAATACAAAACGGCTGAAACTCAGAAACGAAGAAAGACAGAGGCGAAAACGAAGCTGGGCAGAGTCACCAGGACTCCGACAAGCCAGAAGTCTTTTAAGTCGCTATAATCAAAAACGATTTAAGCAAGTAATATCCATGTGGAAGAACAGGCTCAGGATACTCACCGGTCTATTGACAGGACACTGTAGACTGATAACTCACCTAACCAAATTAGTTATTTATAGTAGCGATGTATGCAGGTTTTGTGGAAACGAGGAGGAATCCTTACCTGCACATCCTATCAGAATGCGTCGCCTTAATTAGGAAAAGATGCAGCATCCTAGGGAAGCATGTCATGAAGCCCAAGGACATAGAAACTCTCAACCCAACAAAGATTCTAGCAGAATTCGTGCAGTAGCTGGGGTTGATGGACGAGCTGTCGGCTCAGAAAGGGGGCACAGTAGACATTATAGGTCGCAGTGCTGGTTCCCAAATCAGAATAATAATAGGTTCATGCAGAGCAAGGAATGCATAACAGAATTATAATTAATTTGAATAACACACGCAACGCCCAGTGTGTCTTAGCCTTTAAAATACTAAGTGATTAGTAGGCTTATTGATTATAGTATTAGTCATTAACACAAACACATCAAAAATTATCAGAAGCAAAACAATGAGATCTATAAAATTTATCCTTTTTTTTTGCCTAGCACTCGTAAGATCTCGCCATAGCTACGAAAATTTTCACATTTTTATAAGCCGATTTCATGTTAACCGAACTGCTTGTATCATTATAACACTAGAAGCTTTAGAAGACTTATGGTTTACTACAAAAGTTTTCATGAATGATCGCCGTATAGTTGATTACTTCCAAACCAACACAAGCAAGGTACGCGAACAACTTCTTTGGTTTCAAACAAGAAGTCTAATAAAAACTCTTGATTTCTATGAAATATTTACTGAAAAATATCTTCCGTATCAAGAGTGTTTCTATCACGTTTCTCGAGTTTATTTTTTTACAAATGGATACCATAATGTGTCTGCGATCACTACCATAATTGGAATTTCCGCTAATGAAAGAAGAGTCTCCAGTTACACTTATATTGACTTAGAAGAAAATCTTCGATGTGAACCTCTATTTAATATTCCCAGATGCCATGATGCAAATCAACCTATGCAATATGAAACATCCGAATTAATTATCCTGCGTGCAGTTTTTAGCCGCCGAAGTCTTATGGTTAGCTTCATTCAGTACTATTGGACACTTCACGATAGCATGGAAAACCGTAAGTTGTTAAGAATAAAATAAAATATTTTTAAGTATAGTACAAAATGTTGTGTAGATCTATTGGACTTTCTGGGAGGAACTTCGAAGCCAGAACTTAAGCTTGGCCGCTATCGACTTAGGTTCGACATCAGTCTCCTTTAAATCGAATGGTAGTGGTGCGTATGAATGCAAAAATCGTCGGTCGCCGCGTACCACTGGTATCAAGAGTGAGGAGTTATTTAACTTTAATTAAATATTTAATTAATTATTTTTTTTAGTGTTACCTTTCACTTGCACCTCAACGCTTATATGCTGTCATACGTGGTGGTCCATATCGTAAAGTTTTTCGGGGGAAAACTTTTTCTGTTAATGGGAGCCCTAGTCGTGACTTATCCTTACCAAGGAACGCTAAGCAGTTACTCTTATATGAATGGTCGTGTGATAATACAAAAAATAAGGAGAAAGTGTGCGAACTTAATATGCGAACAAGTAAACTGAAGGGTCTGTTTTTTTATAATAATAATTGATGAGATGTTAATTGCAGGCAAGGGTTTTGCAATTCCATCGTATACTCATGCAAACAATCAGACTCAAATTTGTTTTACACATTCGTTCAACTTATGATTACCTCCGATCGGCGGTTGCTATGCAGACCCTATTTTTTTCATCATTTCCAAGGAGATATATTGATATAAATATTGTGTGCGTGACCAACTGCATTGGTAATAAGTATACTCATCAAAGTCCTATCCACCTTAAGAGCCAATGTCTCGGATGTCGCACGAAAAAAATTATCAAGTGGACATGGATTGTGGATAAAAAGGTGATGGGAACGTCAAACAGGCTAATTTACGAAGGTCCGAAAAAAAAACAGTCGATTACAGTATATTTCAATATGGAAGCCGCTCATAGATATAAGCAGACTTCGTTGTACCAAGGAACATCCAGTATTCATTTAGAGAAAAATTTAGGTCCAGTTAACACTATCTGTTATGTAAAGCCACTCGAGGGGGATGCCCTTGACACCATATTCCAAATTCAGTGTGAAAATTATAATGCTTTAAACCCTTTCACTACTGTGTTGGCATCAGAGGCCTACTTATCGATGAGTGCAAAACCGATGAGTTAATAATGATACGGCTACCTGCAACATCGAATGTTAATGTCAAGGTATGTAGCTACTCATTTTTTGATAATGCTATCGACAATTTATTGTACGGACGTAACCGACTGCGAAATAGACGGATAAAATAATATATTAAAATAATATTATATTATATTCGATTTCTATCTATCTCCATGAAAATCAACTAAGCATATTTTCCGAATTCACATATTTATATATTTATATATAAACAAAATTTTGGCCACCCTCTCCGTACGCTTAACAGAAGATATCATGGCCCTCAATTCGCTAAGCAAAAGGACTCAAAAAAAAAATATAAAAATTGGGTTCACTTCCGACTTTTTTGTGCAGATGTCAAAGCAAGTCCAAATTGCTCATAGTTCCAGTGCTTATATGTTATTAATTATTATTATAATTGGGGAACCAGCACTGCGACCTATTGTGCTCCCTTCTGAGCCAACAGCTCTTCTACAGCTCTTACAATCTTTCTTGAGTTGAGTGTTTCTATGTGCTTGGGCTTCATAACATGCTTCTCTAGGATGCTGCATCTTTTCCTAATTATTCCTAGGATGTGCATTGAGGATTCCTCCTCGCTTTCACAAAACCTGCATACTTCGCTACTATAAATACCTAATTTGGTTAGGTGACTTCTCTGTCTACAGTGTCAATAGACCGGAGAGTATTCTGAGTTGAGTGTTTCTATGTCCTTAGATTTCATAAAATGTATCCCTAGTATGCAGCATCTTTTCCTAGTTATGGTGACACATTCTGCTAGTGTGTGCATTGAGGATTCCTCAATTCGAAAATTCATCTTCGGAGCGTTCGGTCACACTAAGACTTTTGCAGCGAAAAACAGGCCTGCTGATCGCTCTCTAGAGCAGATACGAACGACACGCGCAGCTCTGCCCGCCTGCTGCAGAGCATCGGCAATTGTACGTGTGAGTGTTACGCGTTACTCTCTCTACTTTGCAACTATCGATGCTCGCGAGCAGTTCTGCTGGTGCATAACTATTTTTTTGCGTGCGCCGCCACCATTCTGCTAGAGTGAGTGTGCTTGGTGCGCGGAAATTTGGGACCAATATGAGCACCACCCCCATACCGCCACTCCCGGTATAGCGCTTGACAGTGTAGCTGGAGTTTCTTGGTGCTCGCCTTCTCTTGCCAAGAAGACCAGCGAACACCGCTATAATCTGCGAATAATTTCAAATGCCGACAACTACAACAATTACATCAACAATAACACCGCTAACAACAAAAATAATCCCCACAAAAACGTGTTAAGTAACAACAATACTAAGAACGCCAACAAAAACAAAGACACTAACAAAAACACCAAAAATTACACTAATATTAACGCCAACCAGGCCATCAACAACGCCAGTAAAAAAAGGCAAATCACATCAGCAGCAGCTTCATCAACAACAACAGCCAGAACTTCAGCACCGCCAGCAGCCGCAGCAGCAGCAACAACAACCTTTGCCGCCTCAACAAGATGCTCCGCAGGTTCTTGAGCAACAGCGGACAAGAAAAAAGCGACAACCTAAACTTCGCCAGATGCTTAGGCATCTAGAGAACGCTCAGCATCAGCAGAAACACTTGCAGAAACGCCAGCAGCAGCAGAGTCACCATCAGCAGCAGCTTCTTCAAGAACAACAGTCATAACTTCAGCAACGTCAGCAGCAGCAACACCAACAGCAATAGCACATGCAGCAAGAGCATCAACAGCAACTAAGCCATCAAAAACAACTCCAGCTGCCTTTGCATCAACAACATCAACAGCCTTCACAGGATCAATATCAGCTAGTGCAACAGCCTTACCTGTATTATCAACACGACAATCCCCAGCTTGACAGTCTTATGTCAAAATTCGACAAGTTAAGTGAGACAATGATGGCCATGATGAGCACGCTGTACTTGCCAATAAATGAGCCGAATTGGGATGCGCGTTGGCGTATGGAACGCCAATGGCCTTGCAAATAACGCCAATGAATTGGAGTTGTTTATTCATCGCCATTAAATAGATGTAATATTGGTCCCTGAGACTCACTACTGCTCCAGATCACACTATAGGCTACCAGGCTACGACATCCACCTAGCCAATCATCCGTCGGATCGCATGCGTGGTGGAGCAGCAGTGATCATAAAATCTTCTCTGCAACATCATGCGCTGACTCCCATAAGTTGGCTCTGCGCACAATGTGCTGCTTTTAAAGTCTCTAGTGATCAAGGCGAAGTAGTCCTAGCGGCTGTCTATTGTCAATCACGATTTGTGTGGGCATTAGAAGACTTTTAAACCTACCGTTGGCAGATCTCCAATTTAACAAACCTGGCAAAATCGACATGCTTATCGGTGCAGAATAATATTATGCACTATTGCTACCACAACAACACAAAATATTCTCTGGTCCAATCATGAAAAAGACCAAGTGGGGATGGGTTGTGGCTGCAAAAATAAAGGAATCAAGAATGTCCGCAGTCATTTGTGCAGTAGCTACAGGAGAAGAAACGAATACCATGATGGAGCGATTCTGGACCCTAGACAACTTGGAAACCGTTTTGCTTATGCCGGGCTAAAACTAAGCCGAGCTGTGGGTCCGTGCAACAAATTTACATTTGTGCGATGCGACAATTGATAACACGTGGGTTTTGATATATATTTAACAATGGTGTATTTTGTTCGGTTTCTTTGATTGCACAGATTTATTCATGCACTGCGATGTTAACGGCGGTCCACTGAAGCCCTTGGTCAGCTTCGAAGAGTGCTCCTGTTCGCAAGAGTTTGCTCCAAGCGCTTCGCGCACCAGCTAGGCAAATTCGTGACTCTGCCTGTCCGACAGCGACACCGTACGGCACTCTGGTTATCCACCAGGATACGCTCGCAAACGCGCTGTCTGAACACAGGTTTTCACTCACTTATTTTCACCTAGTTGGCACGGATTTGCGTGTCACTACGCTCGAGCGTGGCACTACACCTCTCACCTTCAGGACTGGTGCGCGATGCGCCTGGAGCAGAACTCTTGCGAGCAGGTGCACTTTTCGAAGCTGACCAAGGGCTTCAGTGGCCCGCCGCTATCCCGCTGTATAAATAAATAGTATATAATAAATCTGTACAAGCGAAGAAACACAATAAAGAAACCATTGTTATATATATAATAAAAACCACTTGTTATCAATTATCGCAAACGCAACCAAATATAAATTTGTTGCACAGACCCACAGCTCGACTGAGTTTTAGCCCGGCAGAAGCAAAACGGTCCAAAACGGTAATCAAAAACGATTTAAGAAAGTAATATCCATGTTGAAGAACAGGCTCAGGATACTCACCGGTCTATTGACATGACATTCTAGACTGATAACTCACCTAACCAAATTAGGTATTTATAGTAGCGATGAATGCAGATTTTTGTGGAAACGAGGAGGAATCCATAATACACATCCTAGCAGAATGTGTCACCATAACTAGGAAAAGATGCAGCATACTAGGGATACATTTTATGAAATCTAAGGACATAGAAACACTCAACTCAGAATACTCACGGTCTATTGACAGGACACTGTAGACAGAGGAGTCACCTAACCAAATTAGGTATTTATAGTAGCGATGTATGCAGGTTTTGTGGAAGCGAGGAGAAATCCTTAATGCACATCCTAGTAGATTGCGTCGCCTTAATTAGGAAAAGATGCAGCATCCTAGGGAAGCATGTCATGAAGCCCAAGGACATAGAAACTCTCAACCCAACAAAGATTCTAGCAGAATTCGTGCAGTAGCTGGGGTTGATGGACGAGCTGTCGGCTCAGAAAGGGGGCACAGTAGACATTATAGGTCGCAGTGCTGGTTCCCAAATCAGAATAATAATAGGTTCATGCAAAGCAAAGAATGCATAACAGAATTATAATTAATTTGAATAACACACGCAACGCCCAGTGTGTCTTAGCCTTTAAAATACTAAGTGATTAGTAGGCTTATTGATTATAGTATTAGTCATTAACACAAACACATCAAAAATTATCAGAAGCAAAACAATGAGATCTATAAAATTTATCCTTTTTTTTTGCCTAGCACTCGTAAGATCTCGCCATAGCTACGAAAATTTTCACATTTTTATAAGCCGATTTCATGTTAACCGAACTGCTTGTATCATTATAACACTAGAAGCTTTAGAAGACTTATGGTTTACTACAAAAGTTGTCATAAATGATCGCCGTATAGTTGATTACTTCCAAACCAACACAAGCGAGGTACGCGAACAACTTCTTTGGTTTCAAACAAGAAGTCTAATAAAAACTCTTGATTTCTATGAAATATTTACTGAAAAATATCTTCCGTATCAAGAGTGTTTCTATCACGTTTCTCGAGTTTATTTTTTTACAAATGGATACCATAATGTGTCTGCGATCACTACCATAATTGGAATTTCCGCTAATGAAAGAAGAGTCTCCAGTTACACTTATATTGACTTAGAAGAAAATCTTCGATGTGAACCTCTATTTAATATTCCCAGATGCCATGATGCAAATCAACCTATGCAATATGAAACATCCGAATTAATTATCCTGCGTGCAGTTTTTAGCCGCCGATGTCCTATGGATAGCTTCATTCAGTACTATTGGACACTTCACGATAGCATGGAAAACCGTAAGTTGTTAAGAATAAAATAAAATATTTTTAAGTATAGTACAAAATGTTGTATAGATCTATTGGACTTTCTGGGAGGAACTTCGAAGCCAGAACTTAAGCTTGGCCGCTATCGACTTAAGGTTCGACATCAGTCTCCTTTAAATCGAATGGTAGTGGTGCGTATGAATGCTAAAATCGTCGGTCGCCGCGTACCACTGGTATCAAGAGTGAGGAGTTATTTAACTTTAATTAAATATTTAATTAATTATTTTTTTTAGTGTTACCTTTCACTTGCACCTCAACGCTTATATGCTGTCATACGTGGTGGTCCATATCGTAAAGTTTTTCGGGGGAAAACTATTTCTGTTAATGGGAGCCCTAGTCGTGACTTATCCTTACCAAGGAACGCTAAGCAGTTACTCTTATATGAATGGTCGTGTGATTCTACAAAAAATAAGGAGAAAGTGTGCGACCTTAATATGGGAACAAGTAAACTGAAGGGTCTGTTTTTTTTTTAATAATAATTGATGAGATATGAATTGCAGGCAAGGGTTTCGCAATTCCATCTTATACTCAAGCAAACAATCAGACTCTCAAATTCGTTTTACACATTCGTTCAACTTATGATTACCTCCGATCGGCGGTTGCTATGCAGACCCTATTTTTTTCATCATTTCCAAGGAGATATATTGATATAAATATTGTGTGCGTGACCAACTGCATTGGTAATAAGTATACTCATCAAAGTCCTATCCACCTTAAGAGCCAATGTCTCGGATGTCGCACGAAAAAAATTATCAAGTGGACATGGATTGTGGATAAAAAGGTGATGGGAACGTCAAACAGGCTAATTTACGAAGGTCCGAAAAAAAACAGTCGATTACAGTATATTTAAATATGGAAGCCGCTCATAGATATAAGCAGACTTCGTTGTACCAAGGAACATCCAGTATTCATTTAGAGAAAAATTTAGGTCCAGTTAACACTATCTGTTATGTAAAGCCACTCGAGGGGGATGCCCTTGACACCATATTCCAAATTCAGTGTGAAAATTATAATGCTTTAAATAAACCTTTTCAATACTGTGTTGGCATCAGAGGCCTACTTATCGATGAGTGCAAAACCGATGAGTTAATAATGATACGGCTACCTGCAACATCGAATGTTAATGTCAAGGTATGTAGCTACTCATTTTTTGATAATGCTATCGACAATTTATTGTACGGACGTAACCGACTGCGAAATAGACGGATAAAATAATATATTAAAATAATATTATATTATATTCGATTTCTATCTATCTCCATGAAAATCAACTAAGCATATTTTCCGAATTGACATATTTATATATTTATATATAAACAACATTTTGGCCACCCTCTCCGTACGCTTAACAGAAGATATAATAGCCCTCAATTCGCAAAGCAAAAGGACTCAAAAGAAAATACAAAAATTGGTTCACTTCCGACTTTTTTGTGCAGATGTCAAAGCAAGTCCAAATTGCTCATAGTTCCAGTGCTTATATGTTATTAATTATTATTATGATTGGGGAACCAGCACTGCGACCTATTGTGCTCCCTTCTGAGCCTACAGCTCTTCTACAGCTCTTAGAATCTTTCTTGAGTTGAGTGTTTCTATGTGCTTGGGCTTCATAACATGCTTCTCTAGGATGCTGCATCTTTTCCTAATTATTCCTAGGATGTGCATTGAGGATTCCTCCTCGCTTTCACAAAACCTGCATACTTCGCTACTATAAATACCTAATTTGGTTAGGTGACTTCTCTGTCTACAGTGTCAATAGACCGGAGAGTATTCTGAGTTGAGTGTTTCTATGTCCTTAGATTTCATAAAATGTATCCCTAGTATGCAGCATCTTTTCCTAGTTATGGTGACACATTCTGCTAGTGTGTGCATTGAGGATTCCTCAATTCGAAAATTCATCTTCGGAGCGTTCGGTCACACTAAGACTTTTGCAGCGAAAAACAGGCCTGCTGATCGCTCTCTAGAGCAGATACGAACGACACGCGCAGCTCTGCCCGCCTGCTGCAGAGCATCGGCAATTGTACGTGTGAGTGTTACGCGTTACTCTCTCTACTTTGCAACTATCGATGCTCGCGAGCAGTTCTGCTGGTGCATAACTATTTTTTTGCGTGCGCCGCCACCATTCTGCTAGAGTGAGTGTGCTTGGTGCGCGGAAATTTGGGACCAATATGAGCACCACCCCCATACCGCCACTCGCGGTATAGCGCTTGACAGTGTAGCTGGAGTTTCTTGGTGCTCGCCTTCTCTTGCCAGGAAGACCAGCGAACACCGCTATAATCTGCGAATAATTTCAAATGCCGACAACTACAACAATTACATCAACAATAACACCGCTAACAACAAAAATAATCCCCACAAAAACGTGTTAAGTAACAACAATACTAAGAACGCCAACAAAAACAAAGACACTAACAAAAACACCAAAAATTACACCAATATTAACGCCAACCAGGCCTGAGCAACAGCGGACAAGAAAAAAGCGACAACCTAAACTTCGCCAGATGCTTAGGCATCGAGAGAACGCTCAGCATCAGCAGCAACACTTGCAGAAACGCCAGCAGAGGCAGAGTCACCATCAGCAGCAGCTTCTTCAAGAACAACAGCCACAACTTCAGCAACGCCAGCAGCAGCAACACCAACAGCAACAGCACATGCAGCAAGAGCATCAACAGCAACTAAGCCATCAACAACAACTCCAGCTGCCTTTGCATCAACAACATCAGCAGCCTTCACAGGATCAATATCAGCTAGTGCAACAGCCTTACCTGTATTAGCAACACGACAATCCCCAGCTTGAAAGTCTTATGTCAAAATTCGACATGTTAAGTGAGACAATGATGGCCATGATGAGCCTGTTGCACGCTGTACTTGCCAATAAATGAGCCGAATTGGGATGCGCGTTGGCGTATGGAACGCCAATGGCCTTGCAAATAACGCCAATGAATTGGAGTTGTTTATTCATCGCCATTAAATGTAACTCACTACTGCTCCAGATCACACTATAGGCTACCAGGCTACGACATCCACCTAGCCAATCATCCGTCGGATCGCATGCGTGGTGGAGCAGCTGTGATCATAAAATCTTCTCTGCAACATCATGCGCTGACTCCTATAAGTTGGCTCTGCGCACAATGTGCTGCCTTTAAAGTCTCTAGTGATCAAGGCGAAGTAGTCATAGCGGCTGTCTATTGTCAACCACGATTTGTGTGGGCATTAGAAGACT